>MINK01172500.1:3338-22978 GCA_001735545.1 Phormia regina
GCCGCTAGTTTGAAGATTTCAACACGATAATGACCCTAAACACACCACTAGGGTTGTAACCGAGGTACGTATTTTGAAGTGGCCTGACCAAACACCAGATCTCAAAAAATTTGATTTTTTTTTAATCTATTTTGAATTTTGTTCCATTTATAAGAAATTATATTGTCAAACACTGCATGTGTATTGCTTCATCTACAATAAAATTTAACAAAAAATGTATCTAAAAAAAAGTAGCTACAAATATAATTGAATTTAAAAAATCTATATGTAGGTAATTTGTTATCAGTAAAGCAAAAAAAAATAACATTAAAATTACTTGTTTTTCAAATAACTGCCAATAAAAATTATGACTCATATAAGTAAATATTGCAAGCAAAACAAAAAGTATAAGAAAAAAAACTTGTGTCCACACGTTAAATTCACGTTTATTTACTTTAGTTAAATGTGTTAATTTTTCTAGTCTTATCAATTTTTCAAACAATTATATTTAGATCAAATGGGAAAACTATATAATGTAGTAATAAGTTTAAGTATTTAACAAAATTGAAATAAAATTACATCAGTCATTCTAAATCTATCCTTAATTTTCTTTTATTACCATTCTCAACAAAATCAAAACCTTTGAAAAACAAACAAACCATATCATAATGCATGTATGCATATATGTATGTACATATATATGTGTGGCATGTTTTGATTTTGCTAAAGGGAATATATTTACGATATATAATGGCCTGATGTAGTCTGTGTGTAAACTAAGTAGATATAAAAATATAATAATGTGTGAACTTGTTTGTTCTCCATATCAAATAAGAAATGTACACATCAGCTCTTTTTTATTTCTTTTCTCTTCTCAAAGCCGGTATTGACAAAAACAAAATCCTCAAAACAAGAGTAGAATTTGTTAAAAGGGGGTTTTAATATTGTTTTTAGCTTTGGATAATAGAAGGGCACATATAGAAGAAAAACAAAAACAATGGACACAACACACTAAACACCGGGCCAGTTTAGCGCATGACGTTTGAATTTGTATTCCATCATCAGCTGTTTTTATTTTATAATTCTGAGGGGGAGAACAGAATAAAAAAACAAAACAAAATTGAAATAAATAAAAATATAAATAACAACAATAATTTATAAAACTAAAAAAAACAAGTGTTCCATATTTTTTTCAGTGTCCACAATAATATTTTGAATGTTGTTGAATGTTATTTAATTATAGAACACAAAAACACATGCATTGCTAGAAAATAAAATTGTGAATGTGGACATAATCACATATATCAATTAAAAATAAAGAAATAAAGAAAAAAGACGGCAAAATATAATAAATAAGAAACATTTCTTCAAAATGACTTTTTATGTAATGAGAAAATATTAATGCTTTTTGTTTAACTGAGATTAAAGTTTGTAAATAATATATATTTTTGAGCGGTTATGAAGTTATTTTATTAATAACAATTAATTAATAAAAGCTAACGAAGAATTGTTTATACCTCTGACCTTGGCCATAATTGAAAAACTTGATTTACGTAAAAAATAATATACATATATTTTGGAACGCCAATTACTATTCTGTTAAAAATCTAAGTGACGATCTCTGATCACGAATTTTTTCTTTTCGCAAGCCGAAAGCAAAAAGAGTCGCTATCTCTGAATTTTTTTGCCATAATTAAAATACTTAGTGTAATTGCCGATCACAATTCTACAATTATGAGTAAGAGAGGAATGACTTTAAATAGAGCTTTGTAAAAATAGATAACAATTTGAGTTGCTTTCGAAAGTTTTATTTTTAGTAAATGTTGGTTTTTACAAACTTTCATTTCATTTTACCTGTGTTATTACGATTAAAAATCTGGTATGTAACTGTTATAATTTTTATCGTAAGCCAGAGAATATCAATAGGCTTCGTCCTTGTACCAAAAAAATCATATGTACCAAATTTCATCAAATTATCTCTAAAATTGCGAACTGTACTTTGCGCACAAGCTTTACATGGACAGCCAGCCAGACAACCAGACAGACAACAAAACTTGAAGGTCAATTAGGGGATATTAAACAAATGAAGCGTTCGAAAACATCGAGTTTTTAAAAAGACTTTCATAACATCTCTAAACCTATACACACAAGGGAAACAAATATTTAACTGTTAAAAATAATCCTTGAGTAGTTTGGGAATAATTTCCTTCCATTAATCTGTGTTGAGCTCAAGTTACAGTATTTCCTGAAGTTAATAAAATAACTGTATTAAGAAGTGAAATTTGGAATGGATTAAAAGGAGTAATTCCTATTGGGGGTCATATAGCTCCTAATTCAATTAATGGAGAAAGACTACTATGAATAAAAGCTCAGAAGAATGAAACTAACATAAAAAATTACATTTTATACAAAACTTGTAAGCAAGTTCTACACTTTTTCAATATGAGTTATTTTTATTTAAATGACGACAGTCCTATTTAAAAAGACATTGTACAGTAGGTATGTTTATATTTCTTAAGCTATCGCTTCTTATATAAATAATTTTTATTGGTAAGAACAAAATTTAAATTTTGTTCTGAGATCAATATTATAAATAGACATGTGGCATCCTATTACAATTGTTGAAATTTGGTCAAGTTGCTTTAAACGACACATACTTTCATATTTTCTAGTATATTTAAATGCGGCTCACCTAAAGGAATTTGTACGCCCTTAATATGTATTGTTCACATATTAAACTTAAGATATAACAGTTAGCTGAGTCTATATCTATATAAATCATTTAATAAAACTATATATAGCAATTTTAAAGATATTTTGGGATATGACCCAAAAACACATTGTGTTGGATTTATTATGTAACTTAAATGTATGCAGAAATGTTTAACCATAGAAATCATACAGATCAAATGTTCAAATCTGTATATATGTACATGTACATATGTATGTATATTCTAGTTGGGAAACACTAATCAACTATAGTGCTAGTATATTTATAGAAATACATACTATTTTTTAATATGTATTTATTTATATGTTTATCGCAATAACAGGAATTAGTATTAATTAATAATAAAAACAAAAAAAAACGATAATAATAAGTAAAAGAAGAAAAATTGTTCATGTGTAAATAGAGGGAAAAGAAAATTAAAAATAAAAAACAAATAATTCAACGAATAAGTAGAACAAAACAAAAATGCAAAAACAAAATACAAAACAGACAACCTTTAAGAGAAAAACAAACAAACATACGCACACACAGTGAACAATGAGGAAGAAACATTCAAAAACAAAATTTACAAAAAAAAAAACTACCAGAACATTCCATATTAAAACGTTTTAAAAGAAAATTTTATAATGTGGCTATCAAATAAAAAAAAACGAACTTACCTTCTTCCAATCGTGCGTTCATTCGAATCATCACAATACGGTATAGCAGGACGATTTTTAGCCACTAACTGACCATTATCAGGAACTGTTTCAGAAACTGGTGGCGGTGGAGGAGGTGGCGGAACTGGAACGCCTTCTTTAAGTTGTTGAGATGATGAGGGTGATGAATTTAATGGAGTTTCAATAGTAGCTGTAGCTGCAGCTGCAGCAACAATTGATGTCAACATGGTGAGATGTAAAAGTGATTTGCGATAGTTCCGTATGACATTTAAATCATGTTGAATGCCCATAATTCTTTCGTTAAGACAAGGAGAAGAACAAATGTTCTGGACCGCCGCTATGTGTCCACGAACAACCGACACAACATTCAAGATTGTTTTTCTTCGTTACACTTACTACCTTATTCGTTTGTTCGTTTAATCGTGCCAAAATTAAGTGCAAGACAAGACAATAATCGCACACACTCACAGAACTTATAATACGCGCGATCGTACACAATAAACTTAATTAACAACCACCAACCAACAGTGTGAATGGAGTAAGGAAATCAAAGTAAAAGCAAACGATAATTTTAAGAAACGCAAGAATATTTTTTTCTTTTTCTCTATTTTTATAACTTTTTCTTCTTAATATATTAGTTTTATTATTATGCGTTTTGTCAAACTACGTGTATATGGGAAAGAGCAAAAAAGCACGAAGATGGAATGTTAAAATTGAAAACGCGTTGTTGTATTTGTACTTTGGAGCACCCATCAAAAACCACGACAACATAAAAGACGTCGATTTTGTTAGTGCTCTTCTAGGCATTACTTTATGCTTTTTTACAAATATAACACACTTGTTTTATTACTACAATTAAACAATTATAAACACGGCTGGATTATAAATAATTTTTAATTCGTTTAGATAAATTTTAAAGCACTTTTTTCGAAAGCGAAAAATATGAGAATATCTTTAACGATTGAGAGTTTCACAACTAATGAAATATGTCAAGTTGACAATCTATTAAATTGATTAGGAAGTGTTTGGCAATAAAATAAATACAACTATGGACGTGTAGTAAATACAAATGTCAAAAACTTGAAAAAACAACATAATTTCAATTGAATTTCTTTTTATAAATGAAATTGGCTTAAATCAAGATCTTGGGCACAGTTGGTTTTTAAACAATTTTGATAGTGATTCTAAAGTACTTTTACTTGGGATTATAGGGCAAATAAAAATTTTTGTCCGCTCTTGCTCGGTTTATGAGTTATCGTTCTTTAAAGTTTCAATATATTTTCCTGAATATCTTTGTTAATAATTGTCAGATCTTTAATATATTGATGTCTTTTAAAAGTATAACACTACCATAACCCCGACTAAGTAGGGTTCACACACGGCAATTTTTCTTGCCGCAATTCAGACTTTGTAGACGATAGAGGTAGAGAGAATGTTTATGTTTAGTATTCTCTTCTCCTCTCTCTCCTATAAACTCAGAATTGCGGCAAGAAAAATTGCTTTGTGTGAACCCGGGCTTTGGAACAAAATTGACATTTTGTAAAAAACAGTTTATTCTTAAAAAGAATAAATGACCCTTTGAGGGTGAAACTACTATTTTAAAAATTAAATAAAAACCGATTCGTATGTATGCAAAATTTTTAATCATTAAAATTATCTGTTTATATACATATGTATGTATGTTGAAATAAATAACAATTTTTTCTATATATTTATTCGAAACGAATTTTTTATTCGACATAAACATAAGGAAATTGGCAGATAATTTGTTAATAAAACTGGCTTTTGGTGTAAAAGAAATTTTGCATTTTAGCGTTGTTTCTATGATTTAAGATAAATTTGGGTGGAAAAATTAGTACTGTTCGATGAAAAAATATATTTTTTAACGAAAACGGTGTATAGAAAAATTTCCTTTTTTAGGACGAATATTAATCTAAAATTTTTTATAAAAATCATTTTGCATGTTAAGAAAATTTACGAAAATGTCCTGTAAAATAAAATTCTTCATATTAAGAAAATTTTTAGAAAAAATTTTCAGTTTGAGAAAATTTATCGAAAATTTCCTATAAAAAGAAAATTATTGAAAATGTTCTGTAGAAGTATCCCTAGGTTAGGTTAGAAAGAGGCCGAACGGCCTATTGTGATCCCTTTGTGAAAGAGAGAGAGAAATAGATAAATAGAATTATGTTAATAATATAAGCGAAAAGAAGAAGAGTGTGGAATGTAAACCCAAACAATCAGTTGTGATTGTTCCTAAGCCATTTTATTCCCATTACAAACCCTATGAGGTTGACAAGTCCTTTACCATTAACCTCACCTAGTTCATGTAGTGTGTGGCTTCCAAACCACCTCAACCTATTTTGCTGAAGCCCTACACAGTGACAGAGTATGTGCTCCAACTTGCGGCCTAAGACCCCAATTCTTACCTATAGAGTTCCTGCAGTCGTAATAGGCATTTGACCCTCTCCTGGGTGTTTTTCCTCCAATACAATTTACTGTCCAAGTACACACCCAGGTATTTGGCCTCCATTGACAATGCAAGCTCAATTCCAGTAGGGATACTTCCAACTCCATAGAAGTATCTCTACTTAGCAACGAAAAAAAAACATCTTTCTTTTAAGTATTATATTATTTTTCTTTTTATTTTAATACCATTAATAATTATGAAAATAACATAAGCTTAGAATTTCAACAAAGATTTTTTTTTTGTAAAATTAAATAAAAATGATAAAGTATGTTTTCTAAACATGGTATATTAATGAAAAATAAAGATAATTTAAATAAAATATACGTGCTAGAATAAATTGTTACATTTATTGAAAATGAAATTAATAATAAGGATTATTTTTCTGACCAACAGCAGTGTATAAAATAGAGGTGGCCAAGAAATTTAATTTATTTTAATACACACTAAACATAAACTTATAAATACAAAATATATATCTAGTAAATACAATAAAAAAAAAAAAAGAAAAAGTGACCAAAGAGATGCTTAAGAAATATTTAAAAACTAAAAGTTTGTTTTTATTTGCCGCTAACAATCATAATTGTTTAAATAGTTGTTTATCAATTAAAATTAATTGGATGCACGTTTCTTACAGTTTTCAATGCACTCTTTTAGTTGTTTGCTAAAAGCTTCTGCTAATTCTACCTTTTTGAAACGTACTGCCAATTTTTCCAGTTCTCCTTCGGTTGATTCGGCATAATTCAAAGTAGCCCAAACAAAACTCTTGGGATTGTTATTCATATTGTTGAAATTAAAATCAGCATTGACAGCATGATTGAGAACTAATTTATGTATTTGTTCACGACGCATAACCAAACGATAACTTTGCTTGACGGGATGTAATAAAATTTTTAATTCACCCACACCTGTAAATAGAAATATGATAGCAAATGTAAATTAATTTATCAAGTTAGCATAGTAGAACGATGCAAAATCGTACCTCTTTCTTTCCATTCTTTATTAGTGGCATCCCAACGATATAGTACTGCTCGCTCACCAAATAACTTTGTTTCCTCTTCTTCTCCAGTAGTAACTACAACTTCATTGGGCAATTCAATAATGGGATCATAATGAGGATCGTAATTCTCGTCATTATCATCAGCTCCACCATCGCCTCCTCCTACACTTTTTTGTGATTCATTTGCTTTAGTGGTAGAGGCATTTCTATCTGAATTATCTAATTCTTTGAGAGGTTTACCGAAACTTGAAAAAGCATCTTGATTTGTTAAACCTATAAAGCCTCCAGGGCCTGGTTTTTCATTAGATTTTTGAGATAAGCCGGTAGTATTTGAATTGGCTTTCGCCAAACTAGCAAAATCAACTGAAGCTGTAGAGGTTTTCGATAGATCAGCAAATGTTGGTGCTGCTGATTTGTCACTTGCAGACTTTGCTAAACTGGCGAAATCTACTGCAGCTGTAGATGTTTTGGATAAATCAAAAGTATTATTAGTTGAAGCTGTGGCATTGGAGTCTTTTGCTAGACTACCAAATGGAGGTACAGCCGATGAATTGGAGCCAAATATTGAACCTTGTGTTGTGTTATTCGAACCGAAACCAGCAAATCCAGAAGTACTGGTAGATGTGCCAAATATCGAATTACCAGTACCATTACCGGCGCTTTGTGTGGTATTACCAGATGTACCAAATATTGATTTGGTTGCATCATTACCAGTTGATCCTGAACCAAAAACAGGTGCTGAACTGCCAAAAACTGGTTTTCCTCCGAATAATGACCCTGTAGAGGTTGTCGTTGCGCTACTGCCACCAAATAATGAACCAGTAGTGGAAGTTGTTGTCGCACTACTGCCGCCAAATATAGATTTTGTGGCAGTTTTATCAGCTGAAACTGTGGTGTCATTTGTTGCACTATTGTTAGCTGATCCTCCAAATATGGCTGGCTTTTGGCCAAAAATGGGTTTGTTATCCTTGGATCCACCAAAAATCGATCCACCACTCATATTTGTCGTGCCGCCAGTTGTGGCTGTTGAACCAAATAAGAAACCACCCGAACCAGCTGTACCAAATGTCTTAGTTTCGTCAGCTGGCTTTGTGGTGCTATTAAGGGCAGCCGTAAATGAAAATGTTGTATTTGTTGGCTTTTCAGTTGTACTGCTAGTGGGAGCAAAGGCTGTGGAATTGGCTCCTCCAAAACCAGAAAATATACTATCATTCATTTTGGTAGTTTCTGACTTAACATTTGCGGGCGATAATGCACTTTGTTTCAATAATGTGCGATTTCCACTCGTTTTATTTATGCTTAAAGCCGGTAATTCTACAATTTCCAATTGATTTTGTGTATCTTCTTTGTTAATAAATGATTCAATATTTTTAACATCAGGGAAAACAAATTTATCAGGATCACAACCACGACAACCAGAACAAATTGTTTCGACCGTAAAGAATTCGTAAGGTAATTTTAATTTATCAGCCTTCTTTTTATTCTCATCACTTATGCCTACAGCAGCAGCTGCTCCTGTTGCTGGGGCCTGAGTATTTGTGGGTGTTGTTATCGAAGTATTTGCTGGTGATTCAATTACTTCTGCAGTTCCATCAAGTGCCTTTTTAACAGCTGTCATAAATTCTTCGGCCACTTCTTTGGTCTTAAAACGCAAAGAGAATTTTTCCAATTCAACTGAACCTTCACTAAAATCATGAACAACAAATAGCCAAGATTTGTCATCTTTGCGTTTATAATCAACATCTTCGTTAAGCACATGATTTAGACAGATTTTCAAAATTTGTTCACGTCTCATTACTACACGTAATTTTTTATTTTCACGGTGACGTAAAATCTTGACATTACCCAAACCTCTTTCCTTCCATTCACCATCTATGAAACGATATAATTTAGCTCGATGGACATATAGAAGGTCTTCATCTTCTTCGCCAGTTTTAACTTCAATCTGAGGAAATTTTATCATGGAAAATAAAATTAAAAAATACGAATAAATTTAATAGATTATTATGAAGTTTAAATAGCAAATAATGAAATAGAAATGAAATATTTTTGTAAAAAAATATTTTGTTGTCACAGTTGTACAAACTATGAAATACATGTGATGCTCCGCTACCCCTTATCGCATTGAAAAAAGAAGTTTATCCTAAATGATTCTTTTTCAATTTTGTGAAAATAGCCTTTTCGGAGTTCTTTTTTTTTTGCGATTGATTTATTGGTAAAAAAATTAATAATAAAGTGTCCCTATTTTAATAACGCACGTAAAATAATTCATTTTTTTATTAAAACAAATTAATGCTAAGTTCCAAAATCTTTTCTATTTTTGCTTCTAAATCTTACAACTCTCTCAATTAAAAATCTGTAACTCACGCTTCGTTTTCATTGAGAGAGTTGTAAAATAGAATAGTATTTAATAATTGGAGTCGCTCTTATGGCTACATGTAGATCTTTCTTAATTTAGACCTTCACGGACAACAAAAGGTATCGAATTGTTTTCAGATAAATGACATAAATGGCGAAAAATAAATAAAATAGAAGCGGTTTTTATTTGCTCTTCTGAAAATTCAAAAAAAAAAATCGCTTAGCCGTGCCGACTATGTATATTTAAACTTACCTTATCAGGCAATGGTATAACAGGTGTGAAATATGTATTATTTTCTTCCTCTTCATGGTACTCAGCTTCACCATCATCTTCAGCACCCCCGTCAGCATCTCCACCTCCCAATTTCATAGGACTTTTACCGGTTTTACCAGGACTCTTGGGTTTCATGGTAAAACTAAATTCTTTTTTATCCAATGAATATGAATTGGGAGTAGTGGATTCACCTCCTGCACCAACTGTTGCTTCCGTAGCCTTAGAGGATAAACTAAAACTGAATGTTGATTTAGCCAAAGTTGTGCTGCTGCCTGTTGTGGCTGTAACGTTATTTAATGTTGTAGATGTTGCGGAAGGTGGTGTAAATGTGAAAGATTTTGCACTATCAGTAGCTACAACTGGTGCAGCATTAAATGCAAAACCACTAGCAGCCGGTTTGCTAGAATCGCTGGCTGCATTAGCACCTGTAGCAGCACCAAAACCAAAACTGAATTTTTGTGAGGGATTTGAAAGAGCTAAAATATTGGTGTTAGCATCTTTTTTGGGAACAGTATCATCTTTAGGAGCATCACAGGCGGTGCAATAAAGTGCATCGGCTGTATTTGATAAGTAGCAACCTTGACATGTCCATGAACCTGCTTTAGGCTTAAAAGCATCACCAAATCCGCTTGTGGCAGCAGGTTTTATTTCAGTAGCTTTTGTTGTTGACCCGGCAGATGCTGGAGAACCAAAACCGAAGCTGAATTTTTGTGTAGGATTAGAAAGTGTTAGTATATTGGTATTGGCATCTTTTTTGGGTACGGTGTCATCTTTTGGAGCATCACAAGCCTTGCAATAAATAGCATCTGACGTGTTAGACAAGTAACAACCTTGACATGTCCATGAGCCAGCTTTGGGTTTAAAAGCATCACCAAAACCACCTGCAGCGGTGGTACTAGTTTCATTCGTTTTTGTAGTGGCTGCTGCAAATCCAAAAACTGGTTTTGTTGCAGCTGATGCTGCTGGAGTTTGTCCAGCAGTTGATGTAGTTGTAGCAGTAGAAGCTCCAAAACCAAAACTAAATTTAGTTGTAGAGTTGGTGGCTAATATATTGGAATTGGCTTCTTTTTTGGGCACTGTATCATCTTTAGGTGTATCACAGGCCACACAATACAACTGATCAGCAGTGTTAGAAATGTAGCAGGCTTCACATGACCAAGAACCAGCTTTAGGTTTAAAAGCTTCTCCAAATCCTTTAGTTGGTTTAGTTTCCGCCTTCTTTTCATTTGCTTTAGAGTTGGCTTCTTCACCATCACTGTTCATTTTAGCTTGGGCATTCTGTATGGCCTCCAAGAACTGGGCACAAGTTTCGGGAAGTTTAAAACGTACAGTCAACATTTCAGTAACCAATTCATTTTCAGAAAAGTCTTGACCAGCCCAAGATAAAGCTGTTTTCGAGTTTTTGGCATATTTGAAAGAGGTATCTTTGTAAACACGTTGGTTGCAACATAGTTTGTGTATTTGTTCTCTTCTCATTACTAAGCGCACCTTATTAACATCGTCTTTGTCTTGCAATAGTTTAATGTTGCCCAAACCACGTTCTTTCCACTCGCCTGCTTCTTTATCGAACCGTAACAACTTAGCTCGATGTTCAAAGAGTACAATTTCATTTTCTTCTCCTGTATTTACTTCCACCAAATCGGGTAAAGGTATGACAGGATTAAATTGTGCTGTGGGCACATAATCATCTTCATTATCAGAAGCTGTAGATTTATTTAATGTACTGGCACTGGCTGTTTCATTTACGGTAGTGGGTATAACGGTTGGGGTGGTGGTACTTGGAGTGGTGTTGGTGAAGGGCGATGTTGACAAATTGCTAAATATACTAGCAAAAGGTGATGAGGTATTAGTGCTGGTGGCACTGGATTTAATAGCATTTGTAGCTGGTGTAACAGATGTAGATGTAGCTGAAGCTGGGGCTGCAGTTGATTTTCCAAATGTAAAATTAGCAAATGGCGAAGCTGCTGCAGTAGTGGTGGCTGGTTTGTTGGGAGTTTCGTTTGTTGAGGGAGTTTTTGTTGTCAAATTTAAACCGCTAAATAGAGATTTTGAAGCTGGTGTTGTTGTTGCCGCTGCTGTTGACGGAGTGGTAGTAGTGGATGCCGCAATTACTGGTTGACCAAAAACAGTTTTTCCCTGTACACCAAGTGCAGCCTCACTCTTTGGAGCTGGTGTGCTGGTAACAAAATTGGTTACACTTGATTTGGCCAAAGAGAAAGGAGCCGTTGTATTTGACACTGTAGTAGTTGAAGAAACTTTAGGTTTTTCATTTTCTTTTTTAGTATCGTTTGATGTTTTTTGTTTAGCTTCAGCTTCTTTTTGAGCCTGTTTAAAAGCTTCTTGGAATTGTTTAGCTGTTTCGGGTAACTTAAAGCGCACAAAGAATTTCTCCAATTGTAACGACTCATCCGCAAAATCGTTAGCGGCCCATATGAAGCCTTTAGTCTCATTTTTGGGTACAGTCAAGATTAATTCTGGAGTGATAGCATGATTAGCACATATTTTATGTGTCTGATCTCGTCTCATCAAAATACGAGAACTTCCTTCCTTATTTTTGAGAATCTTGATATCACCAATACCACGTTCTTTCCATTCCTTATCGACATGACGAAAGAGTTTAGCTCTATGACAGAACATAACTTCTTCATCCTCTTCACCAGTACGCACCTCTATTTCATCGGGCAAGGGTATAATTGGTTTGAAGTCGGGACGAGGATCATATTCTACGTCTTCATTGCCAGATCTATTAAAATCACTTCCTAAACTTTCAGATGTTTTATTTAGAGTTTCATTGGCAGGAGTGCCGCTTAAAGACGTATTGTTAGCCTGAGCAGCAGCTGCAGCAATTTGAGGTTTAAAACTAAATGTTGAAGTAGCTATAGTACCGCCAAATGCATTCGAAGAAGTACTAGAGGTTGTTGTTACAGTTTTACTGGCTAAAGGAGCAATTTCAACTGGCGGTGGTGCTGCTGGCTGGCTTACCAAACTGGGCTTAATGTGATGGGAAGGTATGGTCACACTTAAGGGTGTTTGCTGTTGAGATTGAATGGATAAACTGTTGGGATTAGGCAAAGGATCAGAGCTAGTAATAACAACATTGGCTGGGGGTCCCTTTTCCACTGGCTGACTATTTAAAGGTTTATGGAATTGCATAGTGGTTGTGGGGGTTATATTTATTGGAGCTGTACTAGCAGTTGGTACAGGCATGCTCATGGATGTATGACTCAAAGGTGTATTTGAATAGGTGGGCATAGTAGGTGGTGGTACTGCAATGTTGTTGATGTTGGGTGTAATCGATACGGGGGGTTGTTGTAACAAATTGTACAAATTACTTTGCGGTCTATTGGGCTCGACAGGTAAAGCTGAAGGTGCCTGTGTAGGAGGTGGTAATAATGGTGTCGAGGTAGCAGGCATATTAAAGTTCATGCCTTGAGGTGGCACTGGTACAGTGGGATCCAAAAATGGTAATGAAGTTAAGGGACCAGATCGTTGATTCATTCCAGGAGCCCCTGGTTGTGGTGTCATGATATAAGGATTAGGCTGATTGGGATGGCCATAAAAGTTCATAGGATAATTGTGGGTAGGTGGGAACATGGGACTATTGAATGCTGCAGCCTGCAAACGTTGTTGTTGAGCCATAAATGGTGAGTTTGGTAACATATTTGGTCCATTTGCTACACCACCCGCGTTGTTGCCATATTGATTGGCATTCATATGTGGTGCAGAGGACGTCTGCTGTTGCTGTTGATACAATTGTTGCTGTAAAGTGTCTTCGATTAGATACAAATCATCTAAGACATTAGAAGCATCATCTCTAGAAGGTGGATTAGAAGAAATTCTTATTTTCTTCATGGAATCCTCAAGATTTGAGATTTTATCTTTCAGTGTAGCAATTTCCTTGGTAACATTACGCAATTCTGGTTTCAGAGTCTCCATAATTTCATCTTTCAACAAGGTCAAAGTATTGGCCATTTGTTTGACCAAATTTTCCATTTCCAAATTGTGGGAAGAGATAATGGCATTGGCATTAGATAAAGTTTCACGTCTAGCTCGAGTCGAATTCATAAGAGAGCCAGGAGGTAAAATTGAGTTTTCTGCATAAAAATCAGCTTCAGCATCTTCATAAGTACTGGAATTGTTATGTCCAGTTATGGGACTAAAATTTGTATTGGAATCATTTAAATAACGAGCCGACGCCTGTTGTAGTCTTTTAATTTCACTGTGTATAACCGAATTAAGGGGATGATTGGGATCAGCATGAGCACTGCTTTTGAGTAAAGCTAATGTTTGATTAAGACAATCGCTGGCTCGATCTAAATACATGCGTTTTGTTTTCTTGGGTGTTTTACTAGCCTCATCGAGTTTGCGATAAGCCTCAGCTTGTAAATAAGTAGCAAATGGAAGTTGTATGCCCGACAATTCTTCAATCAAATCCTCATATTCCGATTTTTTGAAATAACGTGTGGCCAAGTAGGAAACTGCATCTTCAGCTGCTGATGCCAATTCACGTTCGGCTGCTGAAGTTTGCGATTTGGCGTATTTAAAATATTTACGGAATGGCTCTAAAACCCCTTTGTTATGCATTTTCATCATATTCAAACCATATTTGTAAATTGATTCTGCTCTTGCTTCAAGGAAAGCCTTTTCGATGGGCTTCACAATATCTTGAGCACGAGCCACAAATAACTGACCCAATTTAAAAACAATGGCCATGTCCAATTTGGGACCATTGATACCTCTTACCGCTTCAATGCCATACTGCAAACTAGCCCGCAATTCAGCCAAGTCATTGCCATTGCTAAGATTTTTATACACCATATAGGCAGCCTGCCACCACTGAGCCTGTTCTTCCGTGCAGAACAAATTTTGTATATTAACAAATGGTAAAATCTTGGGTTTGCCTGCAGCACTACTATTCCCCGATTGATAATTATCAAAAGCTTCACGATCTACTTCTAAAGCTCTCTTGGCTTGTATGGTGGCAGCATACAGGAAACTGTCCACATCTAATTGATTTAGTGATTCAGCTCCACAGAAAGACAAATTTTGTGTTGAGAAATTTAAACCACTAAAGTATTTAGCCTTAACATAAGCCAAATTTTCATTGCCCAAACATAAGTAGACCATGTGTTGTAAAGACTGAGGTCTTAAATACTGGGCAATGTCCTCATAGCGTTCTACATCGGCATATAAAGGTAATTCGTAGAGAGGTTCGCTCAGTTTCGAGCATTTAGCAAAAAGAGACGATTGTTCTTTAACTTTCTGGTCACTGTTGCAGAATAATAATGCGAAAATATTACGTCTCCATTGTCTATCAGCACAGGTTTGACGAACTTGTGCTAAAAGTTCATCATTACTTTGCCAAAGGCCAGAAGATTGTGAACCCAAAATGTTGCTAATATTGTGGGCATTTTCCTTGTCTATACTGGGATCATCGTTTATGCAGGAAAGTAAGGTTCTGCCCGCCTTTAAGAGAAAATTATAATACATACATTTTAAATCAAAATATTTTAAATTACTAATTAGTTCGATTAATTTTTTTTTTTTAACTTACCTGAGCACAACGAAATGCACCCTCTTTTTGCCATAGACTTATCAATTGTTTACTTTGTTCATCGCAATGTTTCATCCAGGGTTCTTTGTTATCGGGTGCCTCGATTTGATAGGCCAACATTAACAGAGGTAAAACTGCTCGTGTTGTTTCCTTCCATTTATTTTTATTTTGCAATAATTCACGTTTAAATATCAAAGCAGTAGCATGCAGTAATAGTTGGCCTCGGTAGTGATCGAGGAACAAATCAACAAGTTCTTTTTGAGCACAAAATTTATCCGACAATTGGGAAATCTTAAAAAGATATTGATCCAAATTAAAAAGTAAATTTGCCGTTTCTGTGGCACCACCACCCACAAGAGAAGAGTTGGATGTCAGCGAAAATGATATTTGCACCTGACGTTCCAAACATATGGCCAACAATAGCCAAAAATCCCAGTCTTTCTTTGTATTTGGCATTTGTTCGTACTTATTCAAGACCAACCAAACAACATTATACCATTCGCTACTTGTTACAAACTCATCCTTTTGACACATTTCCAATTGATGGACATATTTGAAAGCATCTAATATTTGATTCTTTTCCACATAATTACGAACCAGTCTAACTCTCAATTGTACATCATTTGGTCGAGCCGATATTTCTTTTTGTATTAATTCTTCCACTTGATTCGTGCCAAGATTATCTTTGTTCATGAGTTTAAGACGCAGTGAAAAAACAGCTTCATGTTGTACCTTTTCTGATTCAGCCAATTCACACCAATATTTGGCTTTGTTGCTATTTAGATTTTTATCCTCCAACAACAATTGACAAACTTCAGCTAAAACATCCGATTGTTTAGGATTCAGCTGTAAGGATCGTTGGAAGGATTGTAAAGCTTTGTCAGGTTTTTTAAGACGTTGATAACATTGACCAAGTAGTTTATGAGCTTGATCATTGTCTTCTTTAACGCTCAAATAAGAACAAAGATATTGTTCGGCTGTAGCGAATTCGTTGACTTTATAGTAAAGTTTTGCGATGGTAAAACTGCGTAAATGGCGCTAAAAAAATAAAGGAGAAATATATTAAAATTTTTTTATGAGAGGCACAAGGATTAAAAAGAAAGAAAAAATGAGATTATGAAATTTTTTTTTTTCAGATTTTTACTGAAATTTCGGAATCCTCTAATAAGTGAAGGTTATGAATTAATAAGTGAATTAAAATTCATTAACTCATTGATGGTTAGATTGGGAACAATTGTTCAGGTAATGCATTAAACGTGAAAAGACAAGGTATATACGATCATTCGTGACTGATAAAATAATATACTCTATGCCAACGAAGAGGATTTGTACAAGGTCACAGATTCAAAAAAAATGTAATGGCATTGTGGAACGTCAAACTTCTGCTTTAAGTAATTCAAAGATGAAAAATGGTCATCTTTACAAAAATACAATGAGTCGGATGTTTTATTCATATTTTAATATTTATTCATTGAGTCGAAAATATTAATTTTAACTTTACATTATTTTAAGTTATATGGTTTAATAATTTGCAAAAAAAAAAAAATAACAAGTCTGATGTTATGTTATTTTGACTTCAAAAAATGAAAATCAACACATTTGTTAATATGTGACCACACAACTTCCGACCACACATATTTTGGGAAATAAAAATAAAAACCCTAATTGTGATGAACTTTGTTTTGCATTTTCGGTGACTATATGATCCATTGGATCGATATTGGTTTCGCCATTAAGTTTATCTTTAAGGTGACAGAATAAATCTTCGACGGATTTCCACTTCTGGCATTTGTTAAAAAGAAAAAAATAATAAACAATAGCCATATAGAAGGACGAACCCTTATAATTTTATATTAATAGCTTGACAGACTAAATTGTATTGTAATGTAAAATTAAAAATCCATCTTAATCAAACGAACATATATAAACGTTTAAAAAATAAATTCATGATTTCCCATTCAAACAAATCCACAAAAGTAACGTATTTTAATGCTTGAATTTCCTAATTGAAGCTATTATACAAAACTCATAAAATGAAAAACAACAACATATTTATACATCAAGAGGGAAAAAATGCCGGTACACGCGTCTCATGAAACAAATGACGTTTGCGAACACACAGGCGCCAAACATAACCTCAAATACTTTGCCAAAAATGATTTATCTTTTCTATTTTTATACTAAAAAATAACATTTAAATTAAATATTCTAAAATTAAATAATATGTAAATTAATAAAAATAAATTTAATACTATACGTATTTGAAAAATCAAAAAAGTAAAAACAAATTATAATATATCACCAACAGATTACATGAAAAATTTAGGCACTGCGCTTTTTTTGTACATTTGTATGTTTAACACGATAGAAAAATCAATTAAACATTATATTATATAAAATAAATACATGAATTCCTTTTGTAAAACAATTATAAAAGCCTTACAAATTAAATAAAACTATTATGTTTAAAAAATATTCATATATTAGACTTACCTCTGTCTCAGTGCGAATTTTAGACAATGCGGTGCGTACATGAGCATCTACTTCTTTTTTGGTCTTGTACATGTTGATTTTTTTTTCTTTTTGTTAATTTAATAAAACTATATATTTATAATCCAATAGCTTTTGTTATTTCTGGAGAATAGGGAATTTTCACAAGACTATCCTCCAAATTTCAGCAGATTTTCAATGTTTTCTATACTTTTCTATGCTTTTTTAAAAATTTTTTCTTTATGCAATAAACGAATGTTGTGAAATTTCTTTCCTTGGATGATGTTTGCTTTTATTTTATTATTTGAAAAACATTTGTAATATTTTGTTTAATATTATGATGTTGTTATTCACTGATTTACTTATCAAAATATTTTGCAACGTGATTTATTTAACACAATCTAATATCTTTTTTCAATTATTTTCTTTTTTGGTAAATCACTTCGGTTTTGCACAAGAAATTTTTCGCACGCAATGTGCGATTCGTTCGCGCCGCTTCGTTGTTTGGTTCTGGAGTTGTAAAAGTACTGAGTAGTTTGAGTAATCAGTATTCAATTTTCGGCCCATGCATTGGGTCAAAAACAACAACTACTTAATGCTTTCAGAGTTGTATTTACTGTATTGCAAATAATAATGTAAGATGAGTTTTTATTTACCTGAAATTTAAAAATAATAAAATATAAAAAGAAAATACATATAGTTTTACCAAATACCCAAGAAAATATTTCGGTACGCAAATATACAACACCAATTGGTTTGCGTTGCTGAGTAGTGATGATAATTTTGATGATTTTTACTCAAAATACAGCGATTTTAAGAAAAATTGAGCAATTTTAACAACAATAAAGTAAAATAACATGGCATAATTATAACAGATAATAATATCGCCACAAAAAAAAAAAACAATATAGCAACAACAACGGTCATGGTTGTAGAAAAATTTGCTTTCTTGATGTCAAAAAGAAGAAAAAAACAAAATGTAAGCAAAACATATATATAAACAAAGCATAAGTGTAAACTAATTTTGACAGA
The DNA here is from genome assembly GCA_001735545.1 of Phormia regina. Classification (NCBI taxonomy): domain Eukaryota; kingdom Metazoa; phylum Arthropoda; class Insecta; order Diptera; family Calliphoridae; genus Phormia; species Phormia regina. Next base: position 21,880 of record MINK01172500.1, read on the forward strand.
AATGTTTATAAGCATGGCAGAATAATATCAGGTAACAGTATCGCTACAACAAATACAACAAGGCAACAGCAACAGTTTTTTTGTTGGTAAATTTGTTTCCTTAATGTCAAAAAGAAAACAAAAAGCAAAACAAAATACATAAACAAACAAAGCACGTGTTAGTATTAAGCAAGAAGTTTCGTAATATAAAGTTCTATAAATATAATTTGTTTGGCGTTATTTCTGGATGTGATCCTAATGAATAATATTTAGAAGTAACAAATAATAATATTTAGAAGTAACACAAAACACAACAAACTGTAAATGTTAACAAAACAAAACGTAAATATAAACAAAGCAAAAATGTAAACAAATTTAGACAGTAATGTTACAAAATTGAAAGCAGCAAAAAACTATCAGCTGATTTTATACTGTTACTTGTTATTATTCTGCCACGGTTTATAAGTTGAAATCCGCAAAAACTTATCAGCTGTTTTATACCGTTATCTGTTATTATTATACCATGGTCTACACGAGTTTCTTATATAATAACATAAGGGGTATACACGACATTTTTGTATCGCAATATGTAGCAGAGAGTAATTATTTTGTTCATATTATGTTAAATCTTAAACAAGGGAAAACTTATTATAATAAATCTTAAAAGAATAAAATAATGAATGGTTGATAAAGGATTACTAATTTTTTGTATGTAAATTTCCATAAGAAAAAAATAGTAAACCTTTATCAAACATACATGATTTTTTGTGAATACGACATTATTTTTACTCACGAAAAAAATTTACATAGGAATACAAAAACTATTTGATAGTACCGCAAGGTATGTCGATGAAAAAAGTGTAAAACAGCTGTTCTTATGAGTGCACTTTCTAACTATACTATGATTTGGTTCCGTTCTATATAAACGCATGTTATTTACTACAGCTGTCAGTCGCAGTTGACGCGAAAGTATTCTATGTAATTGAACCTTTACACAAACAAAATACAAATAATTGTTGTTTTTGTAATTGTGCGAGCACTTTCTAATTACGCTTTTAATACATACCCAGCAAAAAAGAACTGAAAAAGCTATGATTTTAACATTGTGTTGTCATTGGAA
>MINK01172501.1:12013-22394 GCA_001735545.1 Phormia regina
ACAAATAACATTTTTACAAGTATAAATGACAGTGCAAAATTTCATGCTGATCGATCCATAATTGACTATAGCTCCCATATAAGACTCAATTTCGGGAATCACCAAAAAGTGCATAAATACATGTGAATCTTAGTGTAATAGTATGATTTTATTTTCCACTTTATACAAGTATAGGTCCATAATTGGCTACTTTCCGAATTTTGGTACACATAGGCAATGGTGTAGGGTATCATATGGTCAGGCTTGACCGACTAAACCTTCTTAGCTCGTTTTTATAGTTATTTAAAAAGTACATTAATAAATTGTTCAAACAAAGAAATATTAAAGCTTCTTTTAAAACAAATAAAAACTAATTTAAAGTAATACTTTAAGTTTTGAACGATTTTAATTTTATGAAAATTTATTAGACATAGTGTTTACCGTTGTTAATTAACTCGGACTGAATTATTTATGGTATTGATTCTATTAATTTTTGGCATTTCACAGTGGGGCAGAATCGAAATATTTTGGAAATAACTCTGTAACTTCTGATCGACTGGTTGGATCATTAAATTTATTATAGGCATGGCAGGGGAGTGTACAATGTTAAGTTTTGAAGGGGGACACAACAAACCCCTCAGGGGCGGAGCTAAAATTTTTAATCTCTTGCCAAATTTTTGTTTCTCTTCCGATTTCATAAATATATTTTACATTGTTTTAGGCCCTGGTAAGACCTGTAAAAAATATGCCTACATGTTATATTTATATCTTATAGTTTTCGAGTTATTTGCATTTTAATTTTTAAGCACCATAACTGTGCTTGTTCCTTTTGCTTTGTAAGATCTTGAAGATGTATATCTATTGATATTTTGGAATTAGTGAAAATAAACTTCCATAAAAATGTATTCTGTTTATTTTTGTTGGGTTTTGATGTGGTGAATAATTTATAGTTATATTAATTGTCATTATTATATCTAAAAATAAAAAAAAAAAAAAAAAAACATTTTAACACGGGGTTATGACAGAAAAATGTCGTACATCAAAGAAATCAATATTACCAAGAATGTTTTTGATTTGGGAAGGCGCACGCATATTCAAAAAAATTACATGATTCTTAAAAATGGTTTCCTTTGGAAAAGACTTCTCTCTTCCCTAAGAAAATACAGTACATCCTCAGTTTTCTTCTCAAAGCAATGGAGTGGTAACAAAGAAATTCTAAGTGTTTATAGAGCAAAAGGCTAATCTAATCATCTAATTGTCCATAACTCCGTGAAATTGGAATATATTATGTTCTAGTAAAAACAATTCAAAGTCCATTATTCGAGCAAACGCAATAAAACTTTAATTGGAATAATTCTGGAAAATATCAGTTATCTCCTTAAAAATCAACTGGAAACGATTTATTCTTATGTATAAGACTTGAACATAACAGTCATTAATAAAAATATCACTGGTTTTGTTTCAATAAACAGACCACATACCTGAGCCCTATCCAGAAACACTCCCTTCACATGAAGCTTACTAAACACCAAGCGGACACCAAACAGACTATCAATGTGACCATCATCTAGCATTGACACCCTTTTTAGCAGAGAATCAGCAACAGTATTGCCTCTCAGAACCCCGTGTCCTTTCACCAAAATGAGTGTTAAATTTGACTGTCTCGCCATCCCATTCAAATATTCTCGGCATTCATGGATAAGTATCGAGGTGGAGTAGACACCGATCAGGGATTTATTAGCAGGTTCGCTATCAGTAACAATACGAATATTTCTATCATAGTTCATGTAATATTTAAGACAATTAAATAGCAAAGATTTCCTCCTGAAGAATACTACAACTATCCGAAAGCCTAAAAGATATACTGTTGCCAGTTTCCTCGTTGAAGAAACCACCGCCTACTTGGTTCCCATTCTTAGAACCGTCAGTGTAGATCCACATACATTCCCTTGAAAAATTTCCCCGAAGTTCCTATCAAAAAACGAAGTAAGGATGCAATAGCCTATATGGTCTGGAAGATTATTAACGATCTGAAGAATAGTGGAATGATCACACATTCTTCCTTTCCAGTTTCCAACTGCGTTCAATCTAATTGCTGTATTGATCGCAATGCCTTAGTAGGAGTTGATCTCATGGTCCCAGTAACGAGAATAGCAGAAGTTCTCATGACCCTAGTAATGGCATAATGAATCTAGCGATTTCCACCATATGCCCCATACGTCATTATTTGTCTCATGAGCGTATTATAGAGCCAGCTCACCGGTCCGAACTCATAGCCCATTTCAAGGCAATAACCTTTAGAGGCTCTTTCGCGAACATTCAAGTTCCAGGCTAGTTTCGTATCCAGAATCAAACCTAAATATTAAGCACTGTCTGAGAGTGCCAGACTAACACCATTCAATCTAGGGAAGCGAAAAAGAATGAATCTTGTACTTCCCCGAAAATAAAACAAGTTCAGTCTTACACGGGTTGACACCCAAACCATTCCTGGTACTTCAAGCACTCAACACATTAACAGCATTTTCAGGTCTATCCCAAACCACAACAGCATAAATAATTATTCTATAGCCTAATAAATCCAGTTTCATTAGTAGACTGTTTATAGTTAGGTTATTTGATAATTAATAAAACTGATTTTTTTAGTGTTTCTTAAAATACGCGACTTACTGTTTTTGTTGGTCTCAAATAAACAAAAGAGTCTTTCTATGTTATAAGGCAGTTGACCTCTTTTTTTAAAAAGATATCCTTTTTTAAAAAAGAGGTCAACTTTTTAAAAATTCTCAAAAAGCTGAATAATACAAATTATGGAATAATTTTAAACAATATTTCTTTTCTAAACTGGCGACTTGTTCCCAATAAATGAAATGAAGCTGAGGAGAAAAATTAAAAATTCACGTCTAAATACTTTTTAACTGAAGAGAAAAAGACTTGAGTGGTACAGTTACAATTTCTTTAAACAACTAAGACATCATGTAGCTTATTACAGAATGGCTAAAAGAAAATGTTTCTGAAAGCTCAGCTCCTTTTCTAGCTTTTTTCCAAATATTTCAATCCGATACGAGATATAGATTTATTATCTTTCTTGATATAAGAACTAATTAAGTTTTAGAAGTCCAGTTCAATTATTACTTAGTTAAGTTAAGATTCACGCAGTAAAAAATTTAACAATAATTTAAATAAAAACTAAATAATTTTTAATTAAATCTATCTATTGATCTCAAACTATTCAACATTGATCTCAAACTTTTTAAATTCATTATAAACGTAAGTGTAAAAATTTTAAGATGAAATATTATAATTTTAAAATAATAAATAAAATTCCTCCTTAGGCCGCAGTTGCCAAGAATTTTATATTACGAATACTTATATTTTTATTAATCGTTATTATTACCTGATGTAATTAGACAACGAACTTAGTAGGATATAACATTGAAAATACAGTTAAAAAATGTTTTTAAAATTTTTATTAATACATAAAGTGTTCAATTTTTTGTGCATTATCATTGTTAATGCAATAAATTGTTGTTTAATAACAACTTGCAGAAAATTTAAAACAAAACCTGACTCAATCACAATTTGTTGTACAAATTATTTTTAAAACTGCAATGACGAAGGTCATCTCTTTTGTGTTATCAAATGTTCACAATTAACGAAACATGGTGGTCATTATATTAAAGACTTTATGTTAAATGAAGAATTTTCACTATCTTTAATAATATAATTTTTATATTTTAATACAGATTTAAAATTTATTTATTTTATTTAACACAGAAAAGGCATTCAAAATTCGTCACGATCAATTTAAATGATATTGTTTGTTATTTTTATTTTTTTCTAATTTTTTTTAAGAAAAAATTATAAAAATATTTCCGTATTATCTTCATTTAAAATAAAGATTTTTTGTTACAATTTCATGTATATTTATAAATATTTATGTATTTATCTACGTAAGTAGTTGTACTACGCTTGGTTAAATTTAAATATTCTACACCAAGAAAATATGGTGAATTCTTGTACTGTAATAAAACTGCTTCACGTACGTACTAGTTAATAGTGCAATTGTGACACGTTCTATGTTTAAAAAAAAGATTTTTTATAAATTATTTATATTGTTATATCCATGCAGGTTTTCTAGTTATATGAAAACAATTACATTTTTTATACCTATAGAATTTTATCCGCATTGCTATTTATTAATTATTTTCTATACTAAGTAAAAAAAGAAATAGTAAATATATTATTAACTTTTTAATTTAATAATAATATTTTGTTGTTGACAATAACTTTTAATACTTCTAACATGATTGATTAAAAAAATTAATGTATTTTTTGCAAATTTAACCATTAAAAATCAGAGATGAAGTGGTTTTGAATTGACTTGGAATAGCCGGTTAGAGGAAAGGAATTTTAGTAGATCAGGTGAGAAAAAGAAACGCTTACACGTCTAAGTTATATATTTTAGTTTAAGAGTTATATTGATCGACACATATTTTTCACTTATTTTTATCCGCGTTTTTTTAAATATTGGTTGAAAATTTATATATAATACATAGCAGACTCCAAATTTATTTCAACCTGAATATCTCTTAAACTAAAGAAGTTAACTACACAACTTTGGTACAACTTTATATTGTCCTTCCTTCCCGTGCTCCTACAAATGAACTTGAATTTTTTACCATTATAATTATTTTTAATATATTTCACTAATGGCAACGTAAGACACTGATTCTTTGATTCTTTTTCGTAATATATCTGTTTCTTCTAAACTATTGCCCCGATCAAAATAAAATGTATGGAAGTAGTTGTAGAGCAAGACCTAAACTTTCAGACAAATTGTTCTGAAGTCGCCCTGTGATTAAACGAGATAAGTTACAAGGTGCCAAAGGATATTTTGCCTTTGTGCTGATGTTTGTAATGCTTAGAAAAAATCAGACTACTACCTTAACGTATAACATTCGACTTTGCTTTCTGAGTCGATTTAAAGATATACGTCCATCCGTCCGTCTGTCTGTCATATAAACCTTGTAATTAACCCTGCGGGAAATTGGTGCAATAGTATCGTTCCTCAGTACCAATTGTTACCTAATAGCCACCAAAGTTCCGGTTAAGTACCAATTGACACCTACACTATCTCACTATCTCAAAAACATGAGATAGTGAAAGTAACCTGGGTTCGATTCGGGCTGCCGCCATCGACAATAACAGAAAAATAGTATTTGTAAATATTTAAAAAATATAAAAAATACAAAAATAGAACGATTTTCTATTTGTTTCTATAAAATTGTATTATCCTTATTAATACTGAATATGACCTTTCAGGTTAGTTCTGTGACCTGTCCCAAAAGTGGTTAAAAAGAGTGAATTTCTCCCTTCAAGACCAACGCCATGTTAAAGGGACAGGTTCAGATATTACAAAGTGTTAGAACTAGAACCGGTCCCAGGTCGTTATTTTGAATATAAGTCAATGAAATTTAGGCATATCTTGTATTAGGTCAAGAATGAATCCTTTTGAAATTGGTTATGATCGGTTCATTATTTCACCTAGCGATATTTTGATACAAGTTCAAATATATATAAATCTTTGGCCCAAATTTTATGAAGATCGCCCTTTAATTGACCATATCTCGCTTATTAATCTCTCTTCCAAAATTCAATAGCATATTAGACGCAAATTAGTTTTATATAAGTTAAAACATACCGTAAAATTTGTATGAGAATGGTCCATAAATTATCATAGCGCTCATATAAGGCCCACATTCAGGAATAACCTTAAATTACAAATTACTATATAAATATTAGTATCAATATTAGTATCAACATAATTCATGTATCGGCCAACAATTAACTATAGGTCTTAAAAAACCTTTCCTCATATTTTTATATACATGCATGCACAATAGTGTAAAGTATCATATGGTCGAGCTTCACCAACTATATGCTTTTCTTTCTCGTTTTCTTATGAAATTTTACGTATAAATAATGTAAGTACATTTTACAACATAATAGTTAATATTTGCAACAATAAATTACAACATTACCGTTGTAATACTATTCATATATGATTTCAACTGTCCAGTCAGTTTGCTTCGAACCAGATTTAACACATTGCTACTTTTGTTTTCACACTTCAATAGTTTTCATTTGTTCACATCGGTATTTATGATTATGTTATTCTACATTTCGATATTTGTCATTGATAAAACGATCAAATTTATAATGTTTTACAAATGTTGCAGATGGAATTACATGTATCATTCCAATTTTGTAGTATTTTACCTTTTTTTCTCAATAAAAGTAAACACAACTTATTTACAGCTCATAATACTTATGTATTTAATCTAGTTATTGTACAGAAGCCAAATTGAAATGTTTATATGAAATGTACGAATGTTCAATGTCTGTGAATAAATGATAAAAAACGAGTTCAAATATATAGTAAACGTATACCCTACGTTTTAGTAGAAGATCAAACTTAAAGATGTTAATATACAGTTTTTATAGTATACAAAGAGAACAAACGCGATGTTTTTATTTTTGAATTCTTTTAATAAATAATTTTATTTTGGATCAATCGTAAATGCCACGGTATTATAAGTAAGTAGTAACTGTGTAAATCATCCGACAACCAAATAAAAACCATAATTTTTAAGATTATTTTTATTGCATGATATTTTTACCAGATTTTTAGTTAAGTGTGGTATATTGTTTTTCGTATAAAAATTTTTTTGTGGCATGTATAACAAAGTAGCATTATTAAATTAAAGTTATCGATATTATTTTATATAATATTAAAATAAGTGTTATTAGCACAAAATATATTATTAGGCATATGAAAAAATATATATTATTCAATCTCACTTAACTTTGAGAACATTAAGGTTTCAAGAATACATTGAAGTTGTTGATCTTGTGGCATAAAAGTATAATTTGCTCTCATAACTCCGCTAAGAGTAGTCCTGAAACAACCTTGGAGACAATTGCAGTAAAGAACCGATCCATAAGTACCAGCTGAGTATTAATAATTTCACACCACGGCATTCACTAAATATCTATGCAGAGTAGGCTTCAGCATTAAAAATATAAAAAAATAATAGAACAAAAAAGTGATTATCGTTTAAGTTTATGAAATACATCAGAAGAACATGAATTCAATATAAAAGAAAACATTGATATAAAAAAATTGTAAAATAAAAGAAACCCAGGAAAAATTGTATTAATTCTGCAACAAGTTCCAGAATCCATGAAAATAGCCTGTACTTGTTCTACTTTGGCGTTACGACCAATGATTTTTATTTTTAAATTGTCACCTCCATAACTAATTCTGAGGAAGTGTTAGCTATACAGCAGCCATTCTATGGAATAGTTCTAGAACTAGTTCTTTAATCAATGATTTTTTTCGAAATTTTAGCATTCAGTAATAGTTCTATAGAAACATTAGGTAACGGTTAGAGAACATGTTTTTTTAATTTTTATCCTAAAGAATTTGTGAAATTTTGTATAAAAGATTTTTAAACAGTTCTAGCAAGTCATTCGAGAACCATTAATTTATACTCAGAAGTGATGTAGAAGTCATTCAGAATTAGTTCTTAAGCATTATTTGAAACGAATTTAGAACCACAAATAGTATCTACTCCATTGGTTTCAGAATTGGTTGCGATACCGATCTGAGGTTGTTATGGTTCTGATTACATCAGTTCTAGAACTAATGGGAAATTAATAAAAATAAAAAGTATATAAAGTTTTTATATTATGTAAGGAAGTTTTGTTGTCGGTTGAGGTAATTTAGTAGTCTCCAGGGTGTACTTACCGATCCACAAACCTTAAGTAATAAGACGATTGCTTTACCTTTTCTGGGGGTCAAATAATTTATTCTTTATTAAGGCTTGTCTTAAAAGTTATCTTTCAGAAAATTATAAAATTATTGCACATTTTTAAAGAAAATTCTTATTTAGACAATTAGGAGTTGAAAAATTATAAAAAAATTATAATTTTTACAATTTTTAAATTCAAAATCGTTTATTATTGGACTCAGTAAAGATACTGGTATTGATTTTATTTATTTAATAGATAATATTGTTCTTAAATTAACTAAAAAAACAAATGAAGTCGTTTTTAATACTGGGATTTATATGAAAACATCTAAACAAAGGGCTTGTAATATTGAAATACTTAAAATTTCAAAGGCAAATAACTCGAAAACTATAAAAGATATAGAGGTAAATAAAACCCACAAGAATAAACAAAAATATTTGAAATCGGATGAGAAACAAAAGATTGGCAAGCAATTACAAATCTTTTTAATGCACCACCTCTGGAGAGTCGTTTGGGCCCTTCCTTTGAAACCATCTTTCGAAAATCACTTTAAAGTGAACATGTGCCATAAAAAACTTAATACGACACAACTAACATGTTTATAAGTATAAATGTCAGTGCAAAATTTTATGAAGTTCGGTTATATAAGACCTAAATTCGGGAATCACCCAAAATAGTGTAAATAAATGTGAATCTTAGTATCGACGTAATAGTATCCCCAAAATAAAGACGTTTAATGAAAAATCTGTACTTAATCATAAAATTTAGGGAAATGGTTATGAAAATCATTATATTTTCCTCCCCCAAAAGCTTTTGAGCTGGATCCACGCCTTGTGTAGAGTGTCATATACAGAGCTTCGAAAGAATTAATTAAATCTTAGCATTAATCCCTTTAATCTTAATTCTTAATTAAAAAATAATACTTTTTCATTCCCAAAAATATAATTCAATACCTTAATTCAAAGGCTTTTGTTTGAATAGAATTAATTATTTATTGAATTAATTCATAAAGAATTAATTAAATTTTTGTCAATTCAAATATTTGCCAAATTAACTGAAAATATTTTTCTATCATTCAGTTTGTAATAAATTTTTTTTTATTCTTTTACAAAGTGAATTAAATAATATTTTCTAAAGCTTATTTGTAATAGATTTGAATTGAAGAAAATTTAAATGATTCAAAATACCTTTTAAGCTTGAATTGTATAATTGATGAATAAATTCCTTAAAGAATTAATTCTTTACAGCATTAATTTACTTTATATGAAATTCTATGAATTAAAATAATATGAATGCTTTTAAAGGAATGAATCGGATAATAAATTTAATTCGATTTTTAAAAATGATTTCATAAATTAAACCTTTTGAATCTTCGATTTCGTATAATTTAAAATATAATTTTTAATAAATGTTCTTTTAATTAAAATTTAAAAAAATATATTTAACCGATTACCATTAAAATTTGTATTTTTTATAAAGTTGGAAACAAGTAGTATTAAGTAAAGTTCTGAGTAAATACTTCATAATATTAAGTACCAAAAAAATCTCGCAAATAATTGGTACTCGATACTAATACCCATTGCTCAGCATTATATTGTCTTAAGGTATTCTTATCTATAGAACACTATAGTGTTTTACATAATAAAATACCAAAATTCCTGTTAAGTACCAATTGACAACTAAAAGTCATCAAAGTTACAGTTGAGAACTAGTTTAACCAGTGGGAGCTTATGCGCAATCAGCAACTCGCGCACAATAATAATCTGTGGCTGAGTGATAAGTGTGTAAGACTATAAAACAGGGGTTCTCACAATATCTTGCTTCCGGACCCCTTTTTGACACTGCCGTAGAATCGCGACCCATTACTACTATTAAAATCAGATAAAATGCTATATAAGGAAAAAATAATTAAAAAATAATATTATAATTTACGATATTATTTTTATTCCATGAGATCTTTAATATAAGAGAGTTTTTCGTATATTGCATACTTAATATCATTCTATACGTCCACAAAAAAATTAATTCTTTGTTTTAATGGAACCAAAATAATTCAACCTAAAAATTTATGACGTTTACGTAACCAATGAGCGGATACATTTAGCTATATTTCAAATGAAATACATACGTTTGAAAGTTTTAGTTCCAAATTAAATTATATTTTTTATAGCTATAAACTTCTTTTCGAAGTTTTATATACTCGGAATTTTAAAATCAGCAAATGTTAACAATTTTACTTCACAGGATATTATTTATGATTAGAATTCTTAAAGGGCATTGAAGCTAATGTATAAAACAAGTTATAAAAACCATTGCAAAGTGTGGCAGACTTCTAATCGGCTGGTTGGTGTTTACAATGGTATGTGGATCCAACAGAGCAGCTAAGAGACTTAAAGTAGAAAACATTTGACGTGTTAAATTTTTAATCACTTGTCAATTTTCATACCCTACACCACCAAAGGTGGTTGGGGAATTATGTGCAAATATTGTAACCGTCCGTTCGTCTGGTTGGCTGGCTGGACGGCTGGCTGGCTGGCTGTCCATGTAAAGCTTGTGCGCAAAGTACAGGTCGCAATTTTAGAGATAATTT
>MINK01172502.1:0-19627 GCA_001735545.1 Phormia regina
GTGGATTGGAAGCTTATAATTTTATCTTATTTACTTGAATCAGCCATTACAATGTCCAAATCTTAATAAAATCATTTAATGATGTTTTAAAAACTAAATAAGAGTCACGAATTTGATTTTTAGAATTCTGAGGGTGAAAAAGGTACATTAAAAATTTATTTTTATACCCAAAAATATTTTAATTGTCCATCCCTGCTCTGTTATGCGTGTGTATACATGTTAATAATTTATTATTAATCATACGTTTGTAATAATTAGCATATATGAATTTTGAAACATTTATTTCTTGGAATGAAATGGAATCTTAATTTCATAATTTTTTCTCTATTAAAAAAAGTTACATTTCGAAAACAGCCTATCTCTTTAGTTTCATAAAGTTCTATCGAATGCTCTCTTTTCTCTATAAATTAATTAAATATACAATTTAAGTTGATTTTTTTTTTCCTGCTTGATTCTCAAAATCTAATTTTTGGAAAGAAAATTTAGATTATTAAAAATTAAATTTAAATTTATTGCTGTGGACATAATTATCTCGCTTAGATTAAAATTACAATTGAAATCTACAATTTTTAAAATTTGTAATTTTTAAGAAAAAAAGCATAAGGAAATTATAATATTTCGTTTTATTTTTTATACTACAACATATCTAAGTTAAAATGAGAATTTTCATTTAAATTTCAGAAAATGACGATTAAAAATTAGATTTTCCAAATAAATTTTTGAAAATATCACTTTAAATTATGATTTTTTAATTACAATTCGGAAAATTTAATTAAAATAAAATTATATATCTCTTTTAGTTTCAAAAAATAACAATTGAAATTTACATTTTTCAGATAATTTTCAGAATTGGTAAATTGAAAATCAGATTTTTTATTTAAAATTGAGAAAAGATTAATTAAAAATTAGGTTTTCCTTTTATAGTTTTGAAAATAACAATTTAAATTGAAATTTTTTATTTTAGTTTTAGAAAAGAAAAAAATTAAAAGTGGATTTTTCATTTAAAATTCATAAAAATATTATTAAAATTAAGAAAAACTAAATTATATTTTGAACTTCAACTGAAATAACATTTAAAATGAAATTTGAATAAGAAATTATTTTATATAAAGTAATTGAAACTTCACACTCCAGACAGTTTTGCTACAATCTCAAAATTTTATTTTCTTAAATGTAATTTACATTTTCTAAATCTTCATGTTCAATTGATTTTTTTAATGTTTTGTAGAAATTCTAATTTTCAATTAATTTTTTCTGAAACCTAAATGAAATATTAAAATTTCAACTGGTCTAGAAAGATGGTTTAAGTAAAGAGAAAATAAGATATTTTCAAAAATTTCTTTTAAAAACTTAACTTTTAAATAATTTTTCTAAAATTTTAAATTGAAAATCTATGTTTCAATTGATTTGTTTCAATATTAGTGTTAAAAATAGTGTAGAAGAAATAAAATTTAAGCGTTTGAAATATTAGTGATAAATTTTAAATTTTAAAATTTAATTATCATAGATCAACTTAAGGCAATCGTTGAAAAATCGTCGAAAATCGATTTGAGTCAAGTAGTTGTTGAAAACTCGCATAATTATATGTTTTCCAAAAATTTTGACCAATTTTATGTAAAAATATTTAAAATTTGGTTGCGCTAAAAAATTTTCTGATAAAGAAAAAAACTAAATTATAGCAAGTGAATAATTGAGACCAATTCCTTGATAAAATATCAGTGTCGCTATGGAAAAAAATTGAAAGCAGGTCCATCCATCTTTCTAGATGCCTCTATTTCAACTGATTCTTAATTAAAAAAAAAAATAAGGTATTAAAGCAAATGTTTAATCGTAAATCATCTCCTGCGATCTGAATACATTAATATAAAATGTATGAAAATTGCTGTCAAGTAATGTTTATGAGTCGGACACACAAACGAGAACAAAATATCGTTATCTGCAATGATTGGAAAAGTTGGAGCAAATTTTCTTTGGTAGGAAACATTCATTTTTATAAGACCCTTCCAAATAAATTTGTTTAGGTTGAATTAAATAAAAAATCTATTTTCAGTACTATATTAATCAATACATATTGTTGTTTTATTGAATTAATAATAATGTTGAAACTATTCAAAATCAAAATTTAATTAAAAATTCGATTGTTAGAAAAAATTATTAAAAATCGTACTTAGTTATTATATTACTTAGATTTATTTTGCTTGTAAATACCTTAGAACTGAGAAAAAATATTATGAAAAAATTATATTAAATTGTCACGAAAATCTTGAACCTATTCTGTTGACCGGCAGTGTATCATAATCTTACCTATAAATGCTGCTGCACTCATTATAGCCTTATCCATTGAAGAAGAATCAAAATCACACTGTGATGCTATAGTAATTATACTCATGCCCATGGTTTCATTAATAACCAACATTAAAAGAAGACCACAATTTAAAAGCATAATCCACTGAGTTTTACCAAATCCAATGATATCTAAAATATCTTCATAAACAAACTTTTTTTCCATATCTAAGGAAACATTTTCTCCATTCCTTTGTTCCGAGAGATGAGGTTTCACTTCGGTATTATTCAATGTATCATTAGATGACATTTGAGATTCGTTAGCATTAAGATCTTCTTTACCATTAGACATATTTATTTATTTCTTATTTTGTTTTTTATTTTATTATTATTTTTTTTAACTTTTCACATAAATTTAATTATAAAACTGATCTAGGTTAATATTTTAAGATTCTATTTATATTGATTTTAATTTAACTTATTTTTTTTTCTATATTTTTACTTTTATTTCGTTTATATTTTAAAACAACTTTAACAACTTGAGAGACATTTCAAACTGATCAAACGTTTGATTTTAACGTGAAATGAAAGCATCTACTTTATAAAAACAGTTCACAACAGTACGTCAACAACTTCTTTTTAATCATTTTACGATTATCATACTATAGTATATTTAGTACATTTGCAAAGTTTCAAGTATTTACTTGTTACTGTTTTGTTTGTTACTTAGTTTGAAGCACATTCTGTGAAATTGCCAATTTTATCAACTAACCAAGTTATAAAGATAAAAAAAAAAATATTTTCTTTTAATCATCAACTTACAACTGTCATTTAAAAGCAAATAAACATTTAAGATTCTTTTCTTTGTTATTGTCGGTAATATGATAAATTGGTAATAACTTAAATCAAATACAAATATGAAATTAAGATCATGTTCTTGAAAAATTATTTATTGAGGAAGATACTACTTTTAATTAATATTTATTTAAGTGCGTTCTACATTTGATGGCGTTGATTGTAAATTATTTGCATTCAGTTTTATTGTGTTATTTTGATCATAAACAATAATTATTTACATGTTTTAGTTTTATTATAATTACTGGGCTATAAGTGTATATTTACATACAAATGATAGCATAATAATAGCATTCATTTTGTTTTCAATAACAACGATTGTAAAATATCTTTGAATTCGATTTAGATATAACGAATCCAGATCATTGTTAAAAATTTTCAAACCATAGGTGTCCAACTTTACAATTACCATTTCATAACGCAAACGGCAAATAAATTTGAAGTGATTAACAATATTTTATAAAGATTATGATTAAAACCCTATATAGAAAAAAATGCTTCGCGATTCCAATCCACATACATTTATACCAAATTTCATCAAATTACTTCGCACAGACTTTACCGCCAATCAACTAGACGGAGGCACAAATATAGTTAAATAGACTCAGAATGCGATTCAATCGGTAAACATTAGGATGGGATCTAAAGATTTTTTTCTCCGTATCACATTTTATGCACAAACCCATATTATCCCAACCAACAATGGTTGTGTAGGGTATAAATATACTCTTCATATTACTAAATAAATAACATAAATTTCATTTATTTAAAGCATTTAATATAATTTTTCTAACTGTCAACGATCCCTGCTTCCATTCTATTTTTTATTAAAAAAAAAGAAAAAAAAACAAACTTCTTCGATTTTCTTTGTCACCTGAATAAATATTTTAATACGAAAATACGCACATAGTTGTGTTATTCATAGGAATGTGCAAATTAAATACAATTATACAAATTGAGTGAATAAAAAAATATTCGTGTCAATATAATTTTAAAATTTAATAATTCCTACTAAGTTTTAAATTAGAACAAAAAATAGAGTTTAAAAAAAAAAAAAAAACGAACGTTATGGACATATAAAATCTCAAGTTTTTATTAGAGAAAATTTAACGAAAATATAAATAATAATATTATTAATATATAAATAAATATAAATAAATAAATAAATATAATATCTATCAAACATTTTAGGTAAAAAATGTTGGCAAATTTCACCTTATGATACCATGGATTTATGTACGTTAGAGTGATTTTCGAAAGATGGGTATATATAGGGACTACGATTAGTTATTCATTAATCATAGCTCCCATATTAAAATATCGATCCAAACATCACCGTGCCGAATTCATCAATATCAAGATATATTTAAAAGTGCTACCTATATATTATTCACAATGTTTATACGCGTTCGGTCGAATAAACTGTTCCGACAGCTGTAATCAATAACACAAACTCATAATAGCCCAACCACTATATATATTTGTATATTAAAAAGATGGTTTTATTAAAGTTGAATATGAAGAACATTTTATATTAGATCGAATTTTATAATTAGTGTTATTTATATGCAATTTGCCATTAATCGGTTATTAAAAGACGAACTTATTATCTGGCATAATTATTTGTCAAATAAACCGATTAATATGAAACTCCAATTAGTTGGATACTCTAGCAACTAGATGTTGTTTTAAATCCTCCTCTTGTAACCTAAGTTTTTTAAAATGTCAATATCATAATGGATGTTTTTGCTTTTTTATGTTCATAAAAATATTATTGTTGTTTTTTCTTTTTTTTTCATTACTTTTCATTACTTTACCGTGAAACACATAAGACAGATCGAGAAATTTTATTTTTAAAACATTTAATGATCATTCATTATAATTAAAAGTAGTTGTTACTTATTATTGTTACCTGCTACTAATTTTATTATATTTAAATTGTAATAAAAGTAAGAAAAACGGAAAGTTTCAACTGTTTACAACAATAAATGTAGTATTTTATAATAAAAAAATATACATATATAAATATTCATTGTATAATAAAAATCTTACAAAATAAATAAAATGCTTTGTTTATTATAAACATATAAAATATTCTCATAATGAAATGAAAAAATATAAATATAATGTGATGTTTTAATTAAAAAATGTTGCAAAATTTCTTTCCTGTCTTCTAAATTATATCAATGAACGTTACATCTTTTAGTTTAGAAAAAAAAGTATCTTAAAAACACTATTGAAAGTTATTTGCTGAAAATTTATTGCCTTTCTTTTAACATACATACACAGAAAAAGTAAAAATTGACTTCATTTACGAAATTTGTAATATTAATTAATTATTAATTGATTTTGCTTCAATCATCAAAATGATAATATTAATAACTACAATAATCAATTTTATTTTTTCTACCTTTTGTTAAATAGACATAATGAGCTAAAAATTTTTGAAAAATTAATAAAATTTATTTTATTTCTATATTTTACTAGACAAATTTTTAATTTTTCTTTATATATTTTTAAGATATTTCAATTTATTTAAAATATAAATTTAAACAAATTAGAAAATTAATTATATTAATTAGTAATATAATTAAATTCCACTACAATACTAATTAATAATTTTATTAAAAAATTATATGAAATATTTTTTTCTGTGTACTTAATAAATAAAACATTAACAAAAAAACAATAATTGAGATTTTTTTCCATACTATTATTTTTTTTATTTATTATTTTCATCATGATAGATAATTATATTTTTTATTTTTTTAACAAATGAAAAAACATTTTGAGCAGTAAAGATTTTTTTATTGGAAAATTAAAAGTTCGACATAGATTACAACATATCTACGAAGTTCAGTTTTCAAAAACCTAAATCGATTGTAAAAAAAACGTAAGTCTAAGAATTGTAGTACCTTTTTGATTATTAATTTTGAAAACTGAACTTTATAAACTAACATAGATATTAATCTTTAAAAAATCAATTGAAAAAAAAATAATAATAATAAAAATAAAAAGTTTCAACTCTTTCTGTTTTAATTCAGACAAAGGATATCTTAAATTCATCAAATTATTGTTGTTATAATTACAAAATGACAAATATTGTATATCAAAACTGTAATGTGACATTAAAAGATTCGTTTTACCTATTTTTAGTTTTAATTGTTTAATTTCTTTTTTTATTTATATCATAAATAAATAAAAGCCTATTTTTAATGTAAAAAATGTTTTAGTACCATTAGGAGCAAAAAGGTACAATTTCAAAAGCTAGATAGTACAATTTCATATGACATCCCCGATCTAAACTCTTTTTTCAGTTTATATCAACATTTTCTGGGCAACTTAAAAAAGGACTCGAAATATGAATAAATTATTATTATTTTTTTAAATAAATCTAACAAGTACACATTTCAGGGGATTTTCTGAACAACCTATTCCCAAGTTATTTAAAATTATATACAATTTTAAGGGGAAGATATTAGACATGTCTATACAAAATATTATTACCTGAAAGCAGATTCGTGATTAAAAAATCAAATTCCATCTATTCCATATTCTATTTTTAGTTTTTGTAGAAAGCAGCCGCGGATCCAGCTCAAGCTTTTGGGGGAGGAAAATAGAATGATTTTCTAAACTATTTGCCTAAATTTTATGATTTAGTACAAATTTTTCATTGAGAGTTTTCATTTGAGGCAAATTTCCCTTTTTCCCTCCCCGTGGATCCGCGGCTGGTAGAAAGAGATATAATTTAAATACTTATGAATATCTGTTTTGATTTCATAACCCTAACTCTATTTTTTTTCTTTTTACCGTTTTTATTTAAACTGCTATATATTTTATATTTAAAAGTGCTACCTGTACATTGTTTATACTCTTTCGGTCAAATAAAGTTTTCCGAGCGCAATAATCATTAACACAAACGTATAATATTACAACTACTTCTGTTTGTGAAGGCTAGAAAAATGTTATTTTTCAAAAACTCCCTTTTGAATAAAAAACAAGCATTTTTATCATATTTCTAATTAATCATATTTCATTAATTATCAACAACAACAGTTTAAGCAAGTTGTATATTTTCTACTTCTTTTATTAAATCCATATGTTTAAATTCATCCGGTTTCTTGGTGAAGGTTTCCAAAAGTTTTTGTTTAGCTTCATCGTTTTTACAGTAAAACATTTGCAATTCATTGGCTAAACATTGAGCCTCCTGGGCAGTCAATACTTTAGTGTCATATTCGCCACGCATAAGAACAATACCTTTATCGCGCATTTCAGTATAGTGAACTAAGGTTAAGCATTCTGGAGCATTTTCAGCATGAACCTAAAAAATATTAAATTGTAAAATGTTTATATTTTTAAAATTTATATCTTTAATTAACACACCTGATATGCCAATAAGGGTGTAAAATGTACTGTATTACTGGCAAATTGCAACATAATAAACTCAAAACCTTCACTTCTGGGCAAAGGTAACAAAAAGATAGGATATTTCTTGGCTCTATCCATTAAACTATCGAATTGTTCCACTGTCAAAGTAGCTGCCAAAACATCTTTTGTTTTGTGATATTCGAACCAAATTTTTGTGATTTCTTCTGCCGTCTTATCTTGAACCAATTCGATTTTCATAATGTCACTTAACTTTTTGTAAGGAATTTCTGCCTCAGCTTGAGCTTTAGGAGCTTTGGGATTCAATAATTCCGAATATGATCTATATAAATTATATATAATTATTTATTTACTTTTTATTAATTAAAGATACCGTACCTATTTTGTGATTTGCCTTCCTTAATAGGATTAATTACCTTATCCACTCTTTCAAGAAATTCTTCAGGAGATGTCTGTTGTAGTTTGGCAATTTTATCCGCGTACTTATCAAAGTAAGGATTTTTTTCCTTTATTTTTTCCAAAGCTTCCTGTGCACGTCTTTGAGCCGACATTGTTATATTTCTGACAATTGCTTTATTTACGCTCAATAATCTTAAAGAATTTCTAGCACAAGCCATTCCTTCACAGAAAAATACGCTGGAAAATTAATTTCCCAGTTTATGTAAATGTCAAATTACACAACACATGCAATTTTGACTGATTGTCAAGTGGATCAGCTGTTTAATGTTTATTGTTACCACGATGAAACTATAACAGGTGACACTACACCAAATACTTCAAGAAAAAAAACCATGCACCTTGTTTTTGGTTTTACCAGCACAACGTCAAAAACATTTGACAAAATAACAAAACAAACAAAAAACAAGAAAAAGTACACAAGAAAAAAGCGCCCAAAATAAAATAAAGAAAAATATTAATTGTAAATTAATTGAATGGCACTCATCAAGTTCTTCGGCACACATGAAATTATTATATTTTTTGCGCCTTAATGAAGGCTTTTCTGTCTAGCGGGTCTTAAGGACTTTCTCCTCTGTGTATATCGAACACCGGCTTCACTAAATAAGCTTTTTTCGAATATTCAAATTTTTTTTTAAGTTCCGACATTTTTATACAAAATGTTAATTTTGTTCCCAAGTATTTAATTCATATGGTAGTATTATATATCATTGAAGAGGTATTTATAAGCGATTTTAAGTGATATCATTATAATTAAGATCCGACAATTATTAATCAAGATATTCAGAAAAATATATTGAAACTTTGAAGGCCTATAACTCGTAAACCAAGCGGACAAAATTGTTTAATTCTTTGATGTATTATATCATGTGGACTTTTTTTCCTTAACCATGTTTCCTATCGTTGTTCGAATTCCCCTGATGTATGATATTATGAAAACAGCAATTTAAAATGAGGTTTATGAATTCAGGTTCAGAAAAGAACAAATGTGATATTCTAATTTAAAATTTGAAAATATTATATAAATTTATGATTTTTTTTTTTTATAATTCAGAAAGGAATTAATAATTTTTTTAATTTCAGAATATAACAATTGAAATTTACATTTTTGACATAAATTTCAGAATTGATCAAATGAAAGTGAGATTTTTATTTAGAATTGAGAAAAGATTAATTGAAAATAAGGTTTTCCATTTATAATTTTGAATGAAATTTAAATTTGAAATTCAGAAAAATACAATTGAAATTTTGAAAAAACTAAATTAAATTCAGAGCTTCACTGAAATACTGTATAAAGCGAATTAAAGAGTAAAAGTAATTCATACTTTACACTCCAGAAAAAATTTATACAATCTCAAAATTTTATTGGCTTAAAGGTAATATAAATTAAGTTGACCTAACATTATGTTATCATTTAAATCACTCTTATTCAATGTTCTAAGTTTTAATGAATTTTTATCAATTTTAATAGTTCTTTTCTAAAATAAAAAAATGAATTGAAAATTGATTTTATCTGAATTTAAAATATAAAAACTTATTCTAAAATGTTCTTTTCTAAATTTGATATAAAAAGCTTATGGAATTTTTTTCAAAAAAACTGATAAATTTAAAAATTTTATTATAAAATATAAATTTAGTTATTTTTATTTTGTTAAATAATTAAACAACTCGAATCGAGATGTTTTCTTTCTTTGAAATATATGAAAAACTAATTTCAATATTGTATTTATCATTAAATATAAAATTTCGAACTTCAAAATGTAACAAAATGAAGTCATTTTCTACTTTTACTGTTTGGTCTTCATAACACAACAGGTTAAAGTTCAGTTTCTTAAGCAAATTTAAAACATAAGAGGCACCCCTTTTCAACAGGTTTCCATACTTTATTGTGTACAATTGTTTAAATAATTTTATTATGAAAATAGATCTTAGAATAAGTACTCTAATAATTGAATATGAAATCAGTTAAAACTTGTTGTCATCTTAGAAGAATACAGTTTGTTTTGAAAAACCCAAAATGAAATATGATTCCTAAGAAATTATACGTTTCGTTAAACGTGCAAGTTTATGGTGAAAATTGGAAAGGAAATAAATAAAATAAAATGAAAAACTCAACGGAAATAAATAAAATTATATCTGATATATATTTTCCATATTGTCTCGTTTTCCGATTATAGAGAAAATCCATCTTTTCCGTATAAGTTAGCATTGGAAATTCTTACCTTGTAGGTCTAAATAATGAAAAAAGCCAGATAAAAAAAATCGTTGATATTACTGATATATAATTGTTATAATATAAAATTAATGCTGCTGACACGTAAAAAGTGTAAAAACTAATACATTAAATTGCTTTGATTTGACCAAAATCATATTTAAAAAAGACAACATATAATTTTTCCATTTTGGTGATTTTGGTAAAATAAAGTGGTCATTGAAAACGTAGTGCAACGTTCAGCCGGCTAACAGCCGATTTCGAGACCGCCGACAATTTTTAGCAAAGCCGCCGCCGTCGTTAAAATCGTTCGGCGTTAGTCTCTGTAAGTCATCATTTATTCTTTTCTGACACACGAGATCTCCAAGTAATTTTTGGAAAAAACATTTGTTACAATTTTTGCAAAATTCCCTGAAAATAGTTTATTCAATAAAAAAATAAACAATGTCAGCCAGTGAAGGAACAAATAAACCAGAACAAATCAATTTAGCCAATTTAAGTTTGGAACAATTGGTACAAATAAAACAAGAATTTGAGCAGGTAAGTGGGTGCTATAAAAAATTGATTTTGTAAATTAAACTTAAAATGTATTAAAATTTAAATTAATTTTATAGGAAATCAGTGGCATTCAAGAGTCTCTACAAACTTTGTATAATTGTAAAGCCAAATATGCTAGCTCCAAGGAAGCTTTGGAATCATTTCAACCCGATTGGAACAATCGTCAAATTCTTGTACCTCTAACTAGCAGTATGTATGTGCCCGGTCGCATAAAAGATTTGGATAATTTCGTTATTGATGTTGGTACTGGTTACTATGTAGAAAAGGTAATAAGTTCGAATTTAGAAAAATATGATATAAAATTTTAAATTGTAATTTAGTAAATTATTTTTTTTTTTTTTTTTTGTTTAAATACTGTATAAGTGTTTGGAGGAAATACTATTTTATATTTTTATATTTATGTGAGAAGAGAATACTGAACTTTTACATTCACTTTAACTCTCTCGCCTACAAAGTCCGAATTGCGGCAAGAAAAATTGATGTTTGTAAACCCCGAAATATTGAACATATTTAATAATATTTTTAAAAATTCTAATATAGAAAATTTCCAGTCTCAGAAATATTTTCAAAACTCATCTTTCATAATAAATGTATCATGAACATTTTCTGAAAAATTTCTTCAAAAATGAGATTTGAATTAAAATTTTCATCAAAATTTTAATTAATATTTGAATGAACATTTTGTTCAGAAATTGAGATATTAATAAAACTTTCTTTTACTTTCAGAATCTTGAAGGCTCCAAAGACTATTTCAAACGTCGTGTTGAATATGTCCAAGAACAAATTGAAAAAATTGAAAAGATTCAAATTCAAAAGAGTCGTTTTTTGAACGCTGTGATAGGTGTAATTGAAATGAAACAATTGGCCGCAGTTAAACAAATGCAACAGCAACAACAAACAGCTTAATAAACACACATAATATGATACTACAAAAAACACTGGACTCTCTTTTTTATAAAATAAAAATTAAAAACAATAAAACATGTTCTATACACTTTAAAAGAGTTTATGTCAAATATATAAAATAAAAAACACTTAAAAATCTAAACATGTGAATTTTATTACAAATTTATTGATTTATTTAATTTTCTACTAACAACAATAAATCACAACAAATTATTAAAACTTAAAATTCAATTTATTTTTATGAATATTTTAATCTTTAAGTTTTTCTATGGTGGCATTCAAAACTTTAATCTTTTGCTCGTAGATTTCTTTCAATTCTCTATGAATTTTTGTTTGTAAATCATGCTCAGTTTTAAGTTTATCGTAAACACTCTTCGATATGGCCAATTTCTTTTCAGTTATAGTGCATTTATCTTTTTCAGCCTTGATCCACAACTGAGATTTATCCAATCTTGTTTGCATGTGCTCACATTCGGCTGTTTTTAAATTTAACATGTCTTTGGTTACCTGAACCACTTCTTTCATAGCTTCCACTTGATTTTTTAAGGTAGCAATTTGCTGTTCTTGTTGTTTATTAACTTTAGTCTTTTCGAAGAGTAGAGTTTTGGCTTTTAATAATAATTCATCTTGATCTTGTCGGGTTTTGGGAGCATCAACGCCACCCAACATTACAGATTGTTTCAAAGACTGCTCCAATTGAGTCACTTTTCTTTTAAGTTTTTCATTTTCAGCCAATGATTCCTATAGGAAATAAATTTAAATTATTATTTTTATTTTAGTTAATTTTGTCAACCAAAAAAACTAACCTCCAATTCTTTACGCAAAGCTCCTATACGTTTACGCGATTCTTCAACCAATTGTTGTTTTTCACTTTCTAATGTGAAAACCATATCCAATAATTCATTATTTTGTGAATTTTCCTGTGGATTTTCTCCAGCTTCTTGTGCCGCATTGTTGTTTATATCACCCACAATTTCACTATTATTTTCCGCCATTTTATTAGGATTATTAACGTTTTTAAAACTATTTTACTAAAATGTGCTCTTTTACTGTTCAGTAATTTTTCTTAATGTTCTTCTGTTTCTTTAGAATTAATTTTTCTAATATCGTGTGTATTGAATGAAGAAATTTTCCTCTTTGATTTCCTATACGTAGTCGCGGTTGCATGTTCTATTTTTAGGCAAATTTTATGTGTATATTTTGGTTGAAAATTCATTTTCATTCGTACTCTATATGTGTTTTTATCACAATTTCATTTTTTTTTTGTTTTCATGCAGAGGGAAAGGTGGGGCTATAAATTTTTCGAAAATTTTATAAACATGTTTTTTTAATTTTGTTTTGTTACAGTATTTTTGGAGGAAAATGTGTTATTGATAAATTCAAAAAGAAAACGCAAGAAAATCTTCTTATTTATATTACACTTAAGAAAATTTCAGATTTAAATCTTTTTGTCTCAAACATTTAATATACATAATACATATATATTTAAGAAAATATTTTAAATTAATATTTCTTAAATTACAAAACTATATTATTTACAAAATTTCCAAGATTTAAGAAAAAATTAGCATAATTCTGAATAAAATTTCAGATTCTAAAACAACATTTCTTTAAGATTCTCTACATTTTCTTTAGAAAGACTTCTAAAACAAAATTTTCTTTACCATATTTTCCAAACATTTTGCTTTTTACCTTCTTAAATTTAAAAATATATTCTTTAATAAATTCTATAAAATTTTCGGGATCAAAAATTTCTTACATTTCTTAAAATTTCAAGATTCAACAAAAAATTTTAGATAATTAATTTCTCAAATTATATATATAAATATATCGAATTATTTCAATAAAACCACAAATTACTTTATTTTATATGTTTTAAAAAGCGCATTTATTGAGTTCTTTATTTGTGATTTTTTTTAAGTTTCTTAAAAGAAGTAAGGGTTCTCATGTTTATTTTAATGTGTTTTTTATTTATTATTTTTTTTTTATAATTTTTTTTTTTTTGAAGAAAGTTAATACAAATTGTAGTTTTAAAATCAAATTAAAAAAACAAAAAAGGAATTTGAAAAAAAGGTAGATTTTCTTTTCAAATTAAATAAAAATGGGTTTTTAAACAATTAAATTGTTAATAATAAAGTGTGTATTTTTTGTTTGTTTTTAGTGTTTAATGAATTTTTGTTTAAATGCTTAAAGGAAAAGAAATAAGACATACGAAGATGATGTTCAAACTAAACTTAATAAGTATAAGAAAATAATTATGAAATTTAAAGTTCGCCTGCGGCACAAGCATCACCATAAGTTTTGCCTTGCTTTTCTTCAGGATTTAATTTAATCATATCGTCAATACGCAAAATGGTAATGGCGGCTTCTGTGGCGAATTTCAACGATTTAATCTTAGACATGGCAGGTTCTAAAACACCAGCTTTTTTGTTGTCACGTACAACACCTTCGATCAAATCCAAACCGGTCCATTTCAGTAAAGCATGCTCGGCTTTAGTTTGACTGGAATTGTGGTAGGCGCGTAATTTAGCCACCAAATCGGTAGCATCTTTAGCGGCATTTACGGCCAATGTTTTGGGAATAACCAAAAGGGATTTGGCAAATTCAGCAATAGCCAATTGTTCGCGGGAGCTCTATAATTGAATATTTAGTTCATTTTTAAATATGTATTTTCAAAAAATATATATTCAAACTTACCAAAGATGTAGCAAAGTTTTCTAGATAGATGGATAAAGCAGCTTCAACACAGCCACCACCAGCTACAACTTTTTTGCTTTCTAAGACGCGTTTAACGACACACAAAGCATCATGAATAGATCTTTCCATTTCATCACAATAGAAATAATTAGGACCACGCAAAATTATAGAAGCGGCAGCTCTAAAATTATCAAATATTAAAAAAAAATGTATTTAGTAAACTACAATAATTTTTGTTCGAAGGCCATTGTTGCTCGAACTCTCCTTTCTATAATTATAATTTTTTGCCAAAAAAAATTTAATTTTTCTATTTCTTCAACTTTAATGGCTATATTACCTGGCTTTGGTGCCCTTGATAAGGATCAATTCATCATCACAGATACGCTCTTGGGAAACTTCAGCAGCTTCACCCACCATTGATGCATCGAAACTTTCATCTCCTTCCATATTGGTAAGGGATGTAAGGAAAGCAGCACCGGTAGCTTTAGCAATAATTTTCAAATCGCTCTTCTTAACACGTCTAACAGCCATGGCGCCAGCTTCAACGAAGTATTTCATGCACAAATCATCTACACCTCCGGAACATAAAACAACATTAACACCAGTACTTAAGATCTTGTTGATACGTTCCTTGGTAATGTCCAATTCACGAGCACGGATACCTTCCAACTTATCGGGATCATTGATCAAAACTTGGACACCCATCTTCATTTTGGTCTTTTGCAAAGAGAAATCCAAACAGGCAATTTTAGCATTAACAATCTTTTTGGGCATTTGTTGGGAAGCAATGGTGCAGTTCAAGGCATAGCCGGGGATTAAAAGAGATTCACGAGCTGATTTGCCATGAGCCTTCAAAACATTGACGGCTTTAATGGAATAGGCAGGATTGCCCTTAGGGTCGGTAATCTATGAATACAAATTTTAATTATTAAAATTTGTTTTGTTGTTTGAAATATAAAACTTACTTTTACAGCTTGAGCTGCATCAACCACCATGGCTGAGAAAAAATCAGCATCAGCTCCAATAATTTTAGAGCTCATGGAAGTTTTGGCAATGTTAATCAAAGAATCACGACCCAATTCATCAACTGGGGCAGTCAAATGTTCTGAGATATATTTACAAGCTTCCTTGCAAGCCAAACGGTAACCAGAAATGATAGAAGTGGGATGAATCTTTTGCTTAACCAACTCATCAGCATTCTACACGAAATAAATGAAAAATTTAATTACAATTTACAATTAATTTCCTATCGTAATTACTTTAAGTAATTCAGCAGCCAAAATGACAACAGAAGTGGTACCATCACCAACTTCTTCATCTTGTAATTGAGCCAGCTCAACTAAGACTCTAAAAAAGGATAAATAAATAAAAGTTTTCTTCATATATAATTTCTGCAACAAATATTCTTACTTAGCAGCAGGGTGTTCAACTTCCAACAATCTTAAAATGGTGGCACCATCATTGGTTACTGTAACATCACCAATATCGTCTACCAACATTTTGTCCAAACCCACTGGACCTAAAGAACTCTTAACAATGTTGGCAATAGAACTGGCAGCCATCACTAAAAAATCATAAAAATAATCACTTAACAAGCTATTTCCAATGACGTCACTCTTTAAACACACTGTGTGAGACAACATAAAACTCCCACCTAGGAAACCAACAAAGGTTTGCTGCAACATAACCTCAATTTTGAATAAAAATAACTTTTCTCAATCGCATTTTAGTTAAGTTTATTTTATAATTTTATTAAGCTTCCTTTCATTTAAATTATGTTGCAGCAATAGAGACTATAACAAACATGTGTTTATTTAAAAGAACAACTTTTAACAACATGCCGGCTGCACCTTTTCTTCTTTTTCAGGTTGCTAGAGTTCTTTCTAAAAGCAGCATCTGTTTTTTCTTATATCAAAAACTCACCATTTTGTGTACGCACGGGTTGACCCGATTGACGGGTACCGGCTATAGATAAAGGACTTGCAATTGTGGACATCTTTTGATGATTGATTTAATTGATTTTTATTAAAAATTGTAATAAAACGAGGTAATTAAAAATTGTCTACAGCTGCAAACACTAGCGAACCGCCTGACTCACAATTGTTAATACTTTTCTGGAATAAATGTGTTGAGGAGTAGTTGTAAAAAATCGTAGTAGCTATAATGTGTTACAAGCAGTGTTGCCGGTGTCGAGAGTCCTTATTACCCAACTAAAGCATTTAAATATCCAAAGTTTAAAAAAAAAATACCAAAAATATTTCCTTTCACAAAATTATTAATTTTAATAAAAAAATGTGTTGTTACTACAGTTTTTAATTGCTACTCATAAATTGAATATTTTTATTATTCAATAACAATTTGTAAATTTTAAATCTTCTTAGAAATTTAAATTTTTCCCTAGTAAAATACCAGAGTTGGGGGTAGTGCACTAAATTTGCAGTTTCCACTAACACTTAGTGATAGTGGAAAATTTTTAACTATGACTAGTGCAACATTGTTTTCTTCACTAAATACATTAGTACAAAAAATTTTTCCAATCAATTACAACTCACTGAATTAACTTTTTAAAGCTGTGATGGAAATTATCAAATTTGAAATCGTTTTAAAACAACACTATATAATTTAAAATTTCTTTTACGTTGAGTCTACATTAGACAAATTTTTATCAAGGCAAACGTCTTGATAATGCTTGGTAAAAGACGCCATCTTGATTGTTGTTGGTACTTTTTACATAGTTTATTATGATATACGTTTTCCCCTATAATTGACGAGATAAAAAATTATCTGCAAGTCAATCAAAAATTTTACTTTTGGAAAAATTTCAACTTTATATTTAGCGAAGAAGAAAAAAAATTATATTTATGTTTAGTGAAAAATCTACTAAATTTAGTTATAGTGAAAAAATTTCAATATCACTAAATTTGTTTAGTGGTAGTGAAGAAATGTCTCACTATAACTTTAGTGGTGGCAAATAGTTAAAAATCAAAATTTTTTCACTATAGTGCGACTTAGTGAAAAGCTTAATGCACTCATAATTTAGGGCCCTCCCCTCTACTTTGTAAAATACATACAATTTAAAAAAGTCCCAAAAATATTCTATTAGATATATTTCTGGAGTAGTCAAAGCTATCTTTTGGAAGAATTTGCTATAAATCATGGAAATCACAACATATATATTATTCTTTATTTTGAAATTCAGTTGTTCATTTCCAAAGTTTTAAATTTCTAAATTGGAGCAATTTTATACAAAAAATATGCATGAAATACATTTTATTTATAGTTGATTTACTGATTTATGAAATGAAGTTCAATTGAAATTGCACAAAAACTACACAGAAATTTCTTTATCCACAAATTATTCAAGAAACTTAAAATTGTCCGATTTTTTGATAGTTACACAGAAATCGGCAATACTGGTTACAAGGGAATTTATCAACACATTTTAGGTATAAAAAGTAGAATTAATTTCAATATGATATAGGTTGTGATAATGTAGATTTGCCATATTAACTTTGAGTCTACATTATACAATTTTGTATCAAGACAAACGTAAAATTTTTGTTTGAGTTGTTTTACGTACCGTTCTAAACTAGCCTTTTCTTGTTCGCACATGAACAAAACGTCGGCAGAGAAATACACACAATTTTTTCCATTTTGTTTTGAGTGGGCAGAACATTTGTCGAAAAAATCATAATTTTGTGTTTGCCGACAGTATCACTTCGATACTTTTACATTCAGCTCTTCTTCTTCCGCACACAAAATGACGTTTGATGGCAGACATGGTTGCTCGAACAATTGTGCAAACAACGGTGTGCAAACAATAACAAAACATGAACATGTTGGGTACACAATCCAAATGCATGTGCGCACAAAACTTTGTTCATTGCTCGAACATGAAAAAAGCGTGTGTGGACGGTGCGTTATTTCTGTCAATTATAAAAATTTGTCTAATGTAGACTCAATGTTATATATTTGAACAATATGGTAATACAGTTTGACGATAGTGCCGTGAATGTATTTCGAGTAAGGCACTGTTGCCAACTTTATTCAAAAACTATCGCTAAATTAGACTACAAAAAAGCTAGAACATAGCTAAACTTTTCGAAATATTCAAAAGTTTAGCTATAAATCGGAAATTTTTTCTTTATTAAAGTTTAAATGTAAGTTTTCCCAAAAAACCTGAATTTCCAGTTGTTTTTAAGTTCTGACTATTTTTATAGTAAATAACACCAGTAAACATATTGATCATTTATTTCAAATTACCTAAAAAAATTAGTTTCAAGAGAAAGACATTAAAAGTTTTCAAACGTTATTTATCTTCATAGAAAAATTAGAAATTATACATATTTTCTTCGTAACAGGTGACCATAAAATATATATACATGAAATTTAGAGCTTATATCACTTCCCTCCAATACATCTTATATTCAATGAACAAACATTGAAAGTATGGTACTCACTTCGGTGCAACTGTGTACATAGAAGAAGGATTTTTTTTGCAACTGCGTATGTAATAAGATGGAGATGTGAATTAGGCACGATAATTACATAATATTTAATAATAAATCAGATCTAGATCCTTAAATAGGACTCGAATCAAGAAAATAATGAAAATCTGTAATCATTCGATATTTTATATAAAGTAGTTCTTGATCCTTAAATAGGTCTTCAATCAAGAAAATAGTGAGAATCTGTAACCACTTGATTTTTTATAAGAAAAACATAAACGTGGCTCTAGATATTTAAATAGGAAATATTGATAATCTGTGATCATTCGATATTTTATATGAAACACATGAAAGTGGCTCTCGATCTAAATAGGCATCCAATCAAGAAAATAGTGATAATTCGAAAATTTATACGAAAAAGATAAAATTGACTGTATATCTAAATAGGCCTCCAAGCAAGCAAATACTGAAAATATTTGATCACTCGGTATTTTATATGTAAAACATAAAAGTGCCTCCAGATCCTTTAATAGGAATCAAATCAAGAAAATAGTGAAAATCTGTGATCACTCGGTATTTTATAGGAAAAACATAAAAGTGGCTCTAAATCCTTAAATAGGCCTCAAATCAAGAAAATAGTGAAAATCTGTGATCATTCGATATTTTATATAAAAAACATAAAAATGTCTCTAGATCCTTAAATAGGCCCCAAATCAAGAAAATAGTGAAAATCTGTGATGACTCGGTATTTTATAGGAAAAACATTAAAGTGGTTCTAGATCCTTAAATAGGCCTCCAATCAAGGAAATAGTGAAAATCTGTGATC
>MINK01172503.1:0-35298 GCA_001735545.1 Phormia regina
ACATACATACACAACTTTACAATTCCAAAAAAAAAAAAAAAAAAAAAAACACCAACCATAAACCTAAAACCAATTTTAGTCTTCTCCTTTTTTCCATTCATTTGAAATGTCCGTAATGTATCATAATAAATGGCAGTCATCCTTTATTTATTTCTTTTTTTTTTTCCTTTTCATATTTTTGTTGTTCCCAGAAACTTTTATAAAGTCCTATTAAAAGGATGTCTATAAGTGTGTGAGTGTTAAAATGTATTGGTGTTATTATTAAGCGGCTTTTGTTAATATACAACATTTTTCTCTAATTGTTGTTGTTATAATTAACAGTAATTGTTTGTTGCTATTTTGGCTTCTTCTTCTACTTTTCTATAGATATTTGTACGTTGTTTATTTTTTTGCTGTTTATTGTTTATTTCGTTTGAAAGGTAATTAACCAAGGTATAGATATTAAATGGAAAATGGGCGATTTGGAAAAAAAAATTGTTATCTTTTGATGAATTATTAGTTAATGGTTTAGATATATTTTCTTCTTCTATTGTGTGCGCATGTAGTTTTGCGTTTACTAGATTAAAGGAATCTAATTATGAATGTTTTGAATGAGAGGGGGTCATATATTGAAAAGACAAAGAAATTGTTAAGAAAGTTGTTATAAAGTATTTTGTTTGGTAAAAGATTTAAGATAAATCGTTTAAAGTTATGATGAAAAATTTAATAATTTTTGTTGAAAAAATTGGATTTTATAAAAATATTTAAAATTTATCGAAAACTTTCTATAAAGTGAAAATTTATTTAAAATATTGTAACAGAAGAAAATTTATTAAAATTAAAAAAATAAGTAAATAAATAAATAAAACCAAAAGATATAACTTATTTTTTGTTGAGAGACTACCTATATATAAAATTTCTCTTCAGTCGTATCATAAATTAATTTTAGCGATTAATTTTTTGTAAGGACCACCCACTACTTCAATTCTAAACATTTGACATTTTATTGATATATCTTTTAGCAGAAGTGTGAGTGGTTTATTGCTGTTGTTTACTCTTATACTTATTAATTACCTATTTTGTTGATATGAAGTATACGTCTCCATAAATGCATTATAAAGTTCCAAGGATAGATTTTTTTAAATACTCTTCTATAGTACATTCACAATTTGTAAATGATTTAGTTTTCCTGTAGACAAATTTGTAAGCTAAAATAACGGTTTATAAATTCTTGTGTTCCTTTAACAAAATAATAGGTTTATTTAGTAGCATCATCTTAAAGCCTTTAAAATCCCTAGTGATTTCTGCTTTTATAATAATCATAAAATTTTCGATTTTTGTTGGAAAGTTGACACGAAATTATTCTCATTTAATGTATTATTTAACTTCACAAGAAAGAACAAACAACCCGACAAAGGTAAAACATTTTGTTCAAAACTGTTACACTTCTTATTTCCTCCTACCAAAGTGTTCTAAACTAGAAAAAATAACAACTTAAAATTAAATAAAATATATAAAAAATTATAAAATAATAATAAAGAATAAAACAATTTCTCACAAAAAAAAAAAAAAAAAAAAAAAAAAAACGTTTTAAAGCAAAAAAAAAAAACTAAATAAAAATTTTCCTTGATTTCATGGTCTTAACAAACACTGTGCCATAAACTTTAACATGTTAAAATCAAATTGACAAAAAAAAAAACAAAAGCGACTGAAAGTAGAAAAAATTGCATATAAAGGAAAAAATCTAAAAAT
Source organism: Phormia regina (assembly GCA_001735545.1). NCBI lineage: Eukaryota > Metazoa > Arthropoda > Insecta > Diptera > Calliphoridae > Phormia > Phormia regina. Next base: position 1,732 of record MINK01172503.1, read on the forward strand.
GACGAGCAAAAAGTGAAAAAGAAATAACGGAGAAAAAAGATAAAAACGTTTTATATGGCGTAGTAGTAAAAAATATTAATAGAAATGAGGGTGAGGTACTTTTCTTTTTTTATGGTAAAAGGCAAAATACTAGAGGGAAATTCTAACTAAAATTTTAACTCTGTTGTTTTTGCTGTAGCTGTTGCTATTCCTATTGCTATTGTAGATTTTGTGGCATTTTTATGCGAAAAGATTGCATGCCAACACATACATTCGTACAAAGTGAAAAATAGGGAGAAACCAAACTAAATTTTTCTTTATAACACATATAAACGCACTTACACAAATACATACATATTGACGAAATGTTTTTATTTCTTGGCTAACATAGAATTCGTTGAAAAAAAATCGCTTCAAAATATATGCAATAAAATACTATAGTGTACATGTGTATAGTGTAGCATAAATGATACTAGGTTCAGTATACATATATATGATTTAACTGTATATCTATGTTTGTGTGTATGTGTGAGTTCATCATTTAAGTAACAGGAGTTTAGACGTATGACTACTATCTGCAAACAAGAGAAAAAAAGCTTAAAGGAAGTAGAAAAAAAACAAATAATTGTTAAAGCAAAGCTATTTTCTGCAACAACTTCTCTCTAATATAATCGTACTCGTACTACTGTCCTGACAAACACACATACTCTTGCTTACTTATGAGTAGAATAAATTTTATGATGATGCTGTTGTGATGGTATATTGAAATTGTGTGAATGTTTGTAAAAAAGTTTTTTTTCAACACACATACAAACACAAATACACAGTTTCATTTGCAAATGTTGTTTGAGTTTTTATCACAATTTTATAATAAATACAGAAGTAGGAGGCAGAGAAGAATATCACACACACACACATACATAATAGTACTACAAAAGTTAGTGGCATATGGAGTGGTTATGCTGTTAAGAACATAAAGAAAAAAAAGATCCCTACAAAAATACAACCTCACTCATAAATATACTTATTAAGCTACACTCAAGAGAATTGTCAAATAGAAAGATAAATATAAGGTAAAAACCTACGTGTAAATAATTCTTAGAAATTTTCTATTTTAATTAACTGTTTTTATTTAAACACAAAAAAATATATATATTTAAAAAAATGAAGTATATTGAATGAAGTTTTTAAATTTAAATTCAACGTACGAATTTATTGTTTCAAAGAATACATTCCATAAATTTCAATGCAAAAATTATCGATATTATGAATATTCGCAACTTTATTTTAAATTAAATAATTAGGTAAATCATATTAATTAATAAAATATTTGATTAAATATATTAATTTATTGCTTTAAAATATACTTTGTATAAAAATAGTAACCCAACGCATATTTTGCTAATTCAATATAATGATACATTGATTAAAAAAAAACACACAGCACAACTCAAAGTACATGTCCATTGAATCAGTGAAATATTTCGTTAAATTATGTTATTATAATCGTATTCATGCATTGTTTTCTAACAGAAAACAATGCATGAAAAAATTATTTTATTATTTACCACCGTATTATAAACTTTTTGGTAATAAAAAAACAATAACAAATAACAATTTTTCATGTAAATATAATTAATAAGAAATTACAGTTTTGTCGTTAGAGATTAATTTCTAATAAAGTGAATACTAGGACTTATTTAAGTCTTTCTATTTTAATATCTAAAGTTTTTTCGAGTGTAAAACACACCGGATTATAATTTTATATTACAAACACACATTTAAAATACATGCTCATGAAAAAAATCTTGTTGGCAGCAAAAAAATAATAATAATATAAAAAAGTATTGTAACAAAAAAAAAAAAAATTATAAGTAGAAAATAAATTTTATGCAAAAATAAAGAGAAAAAGCAAAAATAAAAAAGTATGTAGTAAAAAAAAAAGAATATAAAAATTGTTGCTGGATTGAAAATTGTTGAAGGCGTAAAGATACAGCAGCTTCAGTAGAAATAAAAAGAGGGCATACATTTTAAATACTCCCGCTGCATAGTAGAATATATTTTTTATATTTATTTATTTTTTTATCTTTATTTATTTTTTTTTTTTTGATAAAGAAAAGGTAGCATTATATAATATAGAATCTAAGGAACACACAAAGAGAAAAAATAAAACACCTAAAGAAAAAAATTTATATATGTTTATATATGATTTATTTTAAAGTAAATTATATATATATATATATTATATATCTATATATATATTATATATATATATATTAATTATATATATATATATATTTTATATATATATATATATATATATATACTATATATATATATTATGCAATATTAAATTTTTTCCCTGGTGTATTTTTTTCTGTGTTACTTTTTTATTCCCTTTATAATACGTTGCAAAGTTTTATAACTTTTTTTCTAAGTACTTTTCTTCATTTCAATTTTTTTCGTTATTTTTAATGTATATAAAGTCGACAGTTTAACAAAAATTAAAAATCATTTGTCTGCATAAATTGTTTTGTTATTGTTATTTAAAATATTTAAAACGTAGCACTCTCTGATGAGAGTGGTTGTGTGTACATTTTTAGCAAAATGAAATTTTTAAAGCTCCTTGAAAGCAAAATGTAACTAAAATTACAGAATAGTTGTTGTAAAAAACTCAGTTTTACAAAATGAGAAAGAAAAAACTGCGCGTACGGTTATTTCTCATTTCTAGTCGGAGAAAAATTGATAATAATTATAATTATTTATTATATAATATGTACTGATTTAGTTTTTCGCTATAATTATTGATTTGCAAATTAAAAAAAACAAAACATAGTATAATATATATAATATATGATATATATATATTATATATAATATATATATTATATATATGTATATATATATATATAGACATTTATATTATATATATATATATATATATATATATATATATATATATATATTATATATATATATATATTATATATATATATATATACAAGAATATATATATATATATATATATATATATATATATATATATATATCATAATATTATAAATATATAATATATATATATAATATATATATATATATATATATATATATTTATATATATAACATATAATTAAAATATGTCGCTACTGTTAATAATTCTAGAAAAATACAAAATTCTTTGAAAATTTTCCTTTCATTTATATTCAACCACAGAAAAATTAAAAAAAAACTAATTATTAAAATTCTAATACCACAACAAAAACAAAAATTATACTTTTGACATTAATCCTAATTTTAAAAACTCTTTTTTTTTTCTTCACACAAAAACTCTCTTATTTTGAAGCTAAAAGAAATTCTTACAAATAAAACCTTTGTAAGTCTTAAAGAATAAACAAATAAACATTTATTTATAATTGTTATGAACCACTTGACTAAAGACTTTTTCCCTGCTAACAAAAAATATATGTAAATATTGGGTTAACAATATTTATAATCATATTTTCCAACCAAAAAATTTTAATTACCCTTAACAAAAAGTTATCATTTATATTCGTACATCCACATATTTTGTAATAATTTTTGTTTTTTGGATCCTTGTTGTAGCATCCCCAGATAATATTATTTTTCATTCAAACATGATGATGATAATAATCCTCCCACACACACACACACGTTGGAAATCATAAAAAATACAACTTAAACAAAACACACCGCAGTTTCATAAGTAACAACTATATACAGACATTAATTTTTCCAACAACATTATTTTTAAAATTAACAAAACAAAATTCAAGAAGTAGCAAGAAAAAACAATAACAAAAAAGCTCAATATTTTCATAAATAAAATGAAAATCCATTAAATATTAAAAACAAACCCAGAAAAAAATTTAATTATGCTTGTCCCCCAGTTTTTGTTGCTGTTGAATTTTACTTCTGTTAACGTTTTAAAAAATATCAAGAGAGTATTAAGAGTGTATGTATGTATGTGTGTGTGTAGGTGTATGTGTCACAAAACTCTAACGTATTTTTAAGCTTAACTACTTGACAGCAATTTTCAAAATGTAATTAACCAACAACAACAGTGTAACAACAGAGAGCGACAACATTTTTGAAATTTATAGAAAAGGGCAAGAAAAAGTAATGAAATAATTTAGAAAAAAAAATATTCTTTAAACAAAAATATTAATTTACTTCGTTAATCAGAAAAGTTTGTAAATTTTATTTCTTTATTCTAAAGATCAAATTATGATATTGCCCAGATTATGATCTTAAATTGAAGATCATTCTGAAAAACATTTAGTAGTAGACAAAATGAACACTAAATAGTGCTTCAGTAATAACTTATAACACCATATTTTTAAGCCAAATAAACAGATCTTCGTAGTTCTAAATACTTACTCTTAAATAAATTGATTCTCTTATGTTAAAAATGGTCTAAAGTTTTATATTGGTATATTTAACGACACTTAAAATAAGACTCAATAATTGGGATTTAGAAATACAAAATGTATACATCCATATTAATATTTTATATATAAAAATCTGATAAATCAAAGGTCAGCAACAATGGTAAATAACATCGGTGCCCAATAAGAAAAAAAAATTAGCCAAATATTAACGAAAAATCATTCTCAACCAATGTTCCATAAGACATTTGCTTATTTGAAAATTTATTTATTGCCGGAAGCAGAGGTTTTCAAAACTGTGTTAAACACAACTTTTCTTAAGAGGGTTTTGTTAAAATTTAAAAGAAAATAAATTAAAACGAAAAATCACCCAAAATATCAAAAATTTGTTATAAAATTTTTTAAATCTGCTTATAAGAACTCAACCAATGGGAGAAGTTTGAAGTGATATTTTTTATTAATGACTGTTATGTTCAAATTCTTAACATAAAAAAAACTAAATTATTTACTATTGGTTTTTAAGGAAATATCTAATCTTTTCTAGAATCATTCTAATTAAAAGTTTTATTTTGTTTCGTCCCTTTTTTGATCGAATTTTTTTAAACTTTTTTACATTTTAAGCTGTGGTTTTAACGTACTTTAAATTATTTTACGGACAATTTGATGGATTAGCCGTTTTCGCTCCAAACATTTACAATTTCTCTGTTACCACTCTATTGTTTTGTTATTGTAATGAGATGAAGGAGGCCAGAAAATTGCAAATGCACTGTATTTTCTTAATAAAGGGAGAAGAAGCCTTTTCCAAAACCACATATTCACTTATATTTTTATGTTAATGGAACCACTTTTAAAGATGAAATGATTTTTTCAACCCATTTACGTATGATTTCCATCAATAACTTTCTTGGAAATTTTGATTTCTTTGATAAACGATATTTTTCTTGAAAAATGTTCATAAGGTATTTAGATTTTTTTTGGTTCAATTTCCATTTTAAGAAACAACTAGTTTTGATATAACAATGAAACTTTCCACAGGGCTTATGGGTATAATGATAAATGTAAGCCAGTTCTAATTAGTTTCACCACATCAAAAGTTATAATTCCAAGAGCATGCACAGATTTTTTCGTATGCAGTCCTTATTTCAAGTATTGATCCATATTTGTTCCAAATTTTCATAGTTTTTACTAATTTTTAAATATAGTACAATAGTTTTCCCTCTTAATATAATTGTCTTTATAATTTTTTTGGATCGAGAGAGAGAACTTTGTTGGCTTCCAAAAAAAACAAGCACATATCGTTTTTTCCACATAAGGATATTACTGACAATTATTTGATTTGGGTGATTTTACTGATAATTATTGCAATTGCCATAAATCTTTTTCAGCCGTACCTAAGATTGGCAATATCAGGTATTTATATTTACCCTAGACGAAAGACTAAGAGCAGCAGAAATGGCAACGATGACGACGACAACCAGCAAACAACGATGGAAGCAAACATTTATTACAATAAAAACAAAAAGGGAAGAAAAATTAATACAAACAACATGCCAAATAAAAAAAGGACTTGTAGAGAATAACACAATATACACACATATAATACAACTACCAATATCATTTATACAATGGCAAAAATAAACAACAACAGCAACTAAGTATTGTAGAGATACAAAAAGTTACTCGTTGACATAATTTTTTCTGTTGTTGTAGTTTGTTTTTATTTTACTACTACTACTACTATAGAAAGTACAACAACAGCTGCTAGCTGCTGCTGTTGCTAAAAAGCTAAATTTTTAAACACACATAAACTTACACAGATTCTAACTGACTTGCAATACATATAAATATTAAGTGAAAATAAAAAACTTTTTTCTATGAAACACTTTCAGTTTTCTGAATTCCCAATTTTAGTTATATTTTAGTGATTGTGTGTGTAGGTTTGTTTGTTCTATGAACTTTAACATTATGAAAATGTTGGTTTATTTTATTCCTTTTTTTAATTTGTATAGATGTAGATGTAGAAAACACTATATATATACACAGACTTATATTCGTATTTAGATATTTAGCTTGCACTATGGTGCTTTTAGCGAAGTATCATAGCATGGATGTTAGTTTGTAAGTATTGTCATAGTAAGCTTTTGAGCCAACACAAAAGATGACCAGATTTTATGAAATTTTAATTTGAATTTAAACACTTAAATGCTCATATGCCTCGAGTTACCTCCTTAACTAAACAGGAAATTTAATTATATCACACAACAGTTCCAAAACGCTTAATTGAGAAATAATAAAACAAGTTAAAAATTGTGAACCGTTGGAGATACCATGATCCGAAGAACTGAAATATGAAGAACTTTTTGTGAAAAATAATGTAAATATATAAATTTAAAAATGTGAACAAAGAAAGATTTTGAATTGAAATGTTGACATAGAATAGATAAAATTGTCCTAAAATTAGTAAATTAATTTTAAAAACAACCGCAATGAAATCGTCACTGTCATTATAAGAGGAGACCGTGGGAAATTACTTTTTGGGTGTTTAGCGTTCATTTTGAGTTATTAAATTAAACAATTTTATGTAAATTCCAGAATTCCAATCTTGAAAACAAAAGATAATAAACAACTTTAGTTTTTGAAAAGGATCCTTTAGATTTTGTTTACAGGCATTTATGTCAAGATTTCTTTTATTAAAATTAAAATCTATTTTTGTAGAAATGGCCAAATTTAGAGTACCATCCACAATCATCTTCATCTGTTATGAATCTGCACATCAGTAAATAAACTGAGACCCATCTCAACTCTGCAAGTGTGAAAGTTTATAACGGTTCACCATTTACACAATTATTTGCAATAAAGCGTTTTAGGACCACTGCGCCATACTCCTTGCGCTGATCAATGTATATATATATATATATATATATATATATATATATATATATATATATATATATGTTACCTACAAATAAATAATACCTGAAATAATGTTAATCCCGGTAACTCTAATTCTATATTAACATAAAATCATTCATGATTGTTTTCATATTCACGTATCCCCACCAACCCCTTCCTGGTATAAGTCTACAAATATGTTGATCGTTAAATGTTGAATACTTCCACGTACAATATTCCATATAAACACCACAACCCCCCGCCCCACATTTAGGCAGAAGGCCAACCAGCCAACTAACCAACCAACCATTCAACCATCCCTACAACTAACAAAACAAATAGACGACAGACAGGCAGACAGACAGACAGTCATAAATCTAACGGTGTGTATATGTGTTTATGTACAAATATGAATTGTAAGTATAAAATTGGTATTGAGTGTGAAACAGGGTTGTGCCTTTTTTTAAAAAAATTGTAACTCTGTGTATCAGGACGACCATCATCAACAACACTACCATGATTTTCATGTGAACTCATTTTGTTATTGTTGTACTTACTCGTATTTTAATCGTCCAATTCAACTACCACTAACTTCAATGTATACTAAATATACAAACACACCCATACATACTTACATACTCTATATTACTATAATACCAGAACGATTATGCCACCACAAATATTCTACACATTTAGAAATTTAAACAGGACACAATAAGAAGAAATGTACAACAATAACAACAACAACTAAAGGAAAAAGACAAACAAATAAAAAAAAGAAGAAAAACACTCAGGAGCTAAACTTGTCTAAAAAGTAGGTGTATATAAAATAATTTACTAAAAGAAAGCTAAGAGCAAAAATACAAAAACAAAATAACATAATAAAACAAATAGAATAGTGTAATAAGAGAAAGAAAGGAGAGAAGAATCCTGAATTGTAATAAATAAAACAAATAAATAATAAAAGAATGTCAAATACTCTATGAGTCGGTGGTATACATCCCTTTTAAAATCTTAAAAGTTTGCTATGAGCTAAGTATTATGGAAGGAATTTAAGGAATGTATTGATTGGATAATAAATAAATGTGAATGTGAAAATTTAGAAGAAATGAAATATATATTAAAAATATTTCTAGACTTGGACTTGAAAATTACTAGCTTAATGATTTTCAAATTTCAGTACCGCAATTATACAAAAACTTTTTTTTAATTTTCTGCAAATGGTGCCGAATTCTGTGAAAGGTGATATCAGCAGTATTTTAATATTAATTAATTATTTTTTTTTTATTTTTATTTTGTTTTTATTTAGTTTAAGATATATTCACGTCGAAATCAATTCCTATTCCATTTTTTTTAATTTGGCAAACTACTTCCTACTTGCCTTCCTGCAAAAATAATATAAAAGTATGATTCCGATAAAAACTTATATTAAAAAAAGCTTTAATTTTCCGTTTTAATGATCAGGGTCTAAAGAGGTTTCAATATAATTTATTTTTATTTATTTTAGTTAAATACGACTCGGATGAACTGTGAAATATATTTATTAGTTTGTGAGTTATTGAATTTTGAATACTACAAAAACTAAATCGGACTATTTTTTATATGGATATCATAATCCATTGACTTAATTCCTTTAAATACTCCCCTTATAACTAAACAAGAATATAACTTTTCGTCCTTTACTTAAATTGTAAGTTTGTGTATGTGTGTGAAAATTTGTGCGCCTTATGTCTGTATAAAAAGCAAGCGTTTTTTTTTTCCTATTCGAAATTTTTCCCTTCATTTTTCACTTTGCCTTAGTATTAGTTTGTGGAAAATACAAGTGTATGTGTTTTTTTTTTTTTTGTTCATGAGCGCTGCTGTGCCATGTTGATGGTAAAAATCTATATTATAAGCAATTTCCCTTACAAAAATTAACATGCTTATTTTTCTGAGATCCCAGTTGTCTCCCGCGATTTTACATGCTAAACAGTGGTTGGTTGTGTTATATAAAACGTATTTAATGAAGATTTTTACCCTAAAGTCAAGAAGAGACCTTTTGGCTCTTTAAGCACAACAAATAAAGTAGCAACAACAATAAGTTTAAAAGGGTTGTTCAATGTTGTTATGAAAAAAGAAATTAAATAAATAACAGTACAATGAACAATGATGATGATATTCTAGAAAATTATTTAAACTAAATAAAATATGTAGTTAAATAAATATTAATAATTAATAAAAACTATTCAAGGAATTAAAAACTATCTTTAAGGCAAAATAATTAACAAAATTTCAATAATATTTTTTAAAATTATTAAATGATACATAAACATATAATTTTTTTTTTAAATATTTTTGCTCCCTTAAAAATAGAAATATCAACAAGTTCACATTTCTACTGAAATCTTTTTATTTATTTTTATTACAACTGTAGATTAATTTTTATAATTCCCCTTGTCGAAATATTTTTAAGAACTTCGCAATTTCTATTCATCAACATTCTGCATTGAGGGTTGGTTTTCGATGAAATTCAAATCAATGCAGGGTTAAAAAAAAAAGTGACAAACGAAGAAAAAAAGATTTGAAATACTTAGAATAAACCCTGAACCGGATGAAATGCAATTCATTCAATAACCATGGTTGCAATTTAACTTTTAGTTTTTTTTTCTTTTCGATTTTTCTTCTTTTATTTGTTTCTTATGCTGCCAAATATATTTGTGCATTCACTTGCTAATGGTGGTGATGTTAGGGTTTGCTAAAGGTGTTGGTGTGAGTAATGGTTTTTGGTATGAGTTTTTTTTTTTCGTTTAGTATTTTTTTTATTTGCTATTTCCTAGATTTGTTGGGTTTAACAACAAATATTGCATTGCACGTGCGGAAATATTTAATATTTCTTCGTCCTTTTTTTGCTGCTACTTTTTTTTCGTAGTTTGGTTTTTTAATAAAAAGGGGATAATACGTATTATACTTGAAAATTGTTAAAAAAAAAAGTATATATTTATGCGTATTTTTTATTTTTTACAGTTTTATAATTAAAACAATGGCAAAAATAAGAAAGGGGAAACTGTGTTTTTTAAAAAATAATGTAACACAATTGAAAAGTTTGGAAAAAAATTAGCATAAAAAGTTTACGCTTGAAATGACACGAAGATGGAAAAAATCTGGTTATAAAAAAGGGATTCAATTCAAGATTTAAGTTAGAAAATATATAGTTTATCATATTTTATAATTGTGTGATACTATAATTTAAATGAAAATACAGATTTATATACATTAAATGAAATGTCGGCAAGATAAAATTAACAGGTGGAAGTACAATTTAGGAAAATGATTATTTGAAACTATTTTAGAAATACATATTTACGATATGATGCACAGTGGAACTAAACCGCTAGTCAGAATGAATTGAAGTGTATAGAAGAGTTGTTGAGAACGGCCTAAGTTTTTAGAAAAAGTATCTTCCGGTCAGAATTTTGAAAAATTCTTAACTTCTACAAATCAAAACAAAAATCATTTTTATTTAATATGAAAACATATCAAATTCAATCATCAATATCCTAATAACAAATATTTCCTAACTCCTACAATATATCAACAATTAAAAATACAATTAAAATAAAAATGGACAACGCCTTAAACTTCCCAAGTTAAAAGTTCACGTGTAAATCAAATAAAAATCAAATGGAGTCCTTTTTCATAATTGTACAACAAATTTTAAATTTATATATAATTTCTTTTTTTTTATAGCAAGTGTAATCAATATAAATGTATAAGAGGGAAGAGAAAATATGTGCAAATGAGTATATAAATGTATTGGTTATTAAAACATTTTATTATCCTTTTCAATTTATGTTCAATATAACACCACATATGTTTAAGTGGTTTCATTTCATTTTTTTTTTCAACATCTCTACATGTTAAAAAAAAAAATGTTTTTTTCTATATAAATTTTATGAGAGTAAAAAATAAATATTTTTAATGCATGATAAAGTTTGTATTTATATTATATATTTTGCTTTTAATGTAAAATACTTGTATGGATATGTGAGTGAGTGTTTTTATATATTTTAACAACTTTTTTATGGTCACACTGACATATTTTCACTTTTACCCAACCAAAACACCACCCGCCAATATACATTGACACTAACAGAGTTTAAAAAAGTCCTTTTTTTCTTGTCCCATATTTATTGATTAATAATCAAGATTATGGAAAAATTTTGATGGTTGTTGTTATTTATGTGTCACTTAGAGTGAAATCTTTTAATGCCATTTTTAATGTATTAAAGTACACTAGAGACTTTATTGCCGGAATAAACAACTACATACATATTTACTATAAATATATACTTTTAATTGTAATTAGCTAATGTTTTTATTATTTGTTTTGTAATATCATTTTAAAAACTTTAATTCATAATTATATTAACCGTTGTCTGAGTTCCTAGTTTAGATGTAACTATAAAATATTTATATGCAAAATATTTATTCATTTTAAACGATATGTTTTTATAGTTAAACATAACTTAATACTTTATTTGTGTTATTTAGAAAGCAAGTGTAATGTATCCATAGAAGTTTAATAACAAATGTTAACAGTGTCCAATTATTAAAAGTACTTGAGGTGGAAAGGTCACTATGGTTTTATTGAAACCCACAAATGTTTATGACTAAAATGAAAATTACTTAATATTGATTATATTTTTTGAAGACCTTTAAGATTCTCGAAATATTATGTTAATTTTAATAATATATTTCAAAGAAGATTTTTTGATTTTAATTTCGTTTTTTTTTTCTAATATTAAAAATATATTCAATTTTCGAAAATTTTCATTTTAAAGGAGTCATTTTTCGGTTAATCCAGATTTACTTCAGCAATAAACTTAAATTGTTTATTGCTGAAGCAATTCAGTGCATGCAAATCTGCTTATGGAAACGAAACCAATGGGTGAATTTTTCTTAAGTGATATTTTTATTAATGACATAACGTTATCCTGTTCTAATAATAAAAAATAATAATTTCTGTTGGATTTTAAGGATATATCTGATCCAATATTACTCATATTAACGGTTAATATTAAAGTTAATTTTTAAACATCTTTTCTTTTTCTGGTGTGCTTTTGTGTTTTAAACTATTTTTAATCAGAGCATAATATCTTTCAATTTCATGGAGTTACGGAAAATTTTATGGATTAACCTTTTTCGCTACAAACAAACAATTTCTTTGTTACCACTCCATTGTTTTGTTGTTGTAATGAGAAGAAGGAGGAATAGGACAGAATACAGCAAATATACTGTATTTTCTTAGAAAGTTATAAGCCCAAGAGTATGCATGGATTTTTTAATGCTCAGTTCTTATAGAAAATATTCTAGGACAATTTAATTTACGTTAATGGTATGGGTTTTAGGATATTTGCAAGGGGCACATGGATAGGCATATAGAGCAACATTGACTTATTCGTAGTTAAAAAAAAAATGGTCTTAAGTCATAAAAAATATTTAATATTTTTGTTCAAATTATATATAATCGAATATGTTAATCTCTCCATTTGAAACGAACTAATTTTAGCGGCTTAATTTAAAATTCAAGTCAACATTTTAATTTTAAAATATTTTTCAAAATAATGTGTTATTTTCAATAAACAATGTCAGAAAAATATTATGTCATTTAGTTAAAATTATTTTTCATGATTTTATTTAAATTTTCATTTGTTTGAAAATTTAAAACAAAATATTGCAAATGTTTTTTTAATGCTACTAGAAGTTTTGTACATATAAAATCAATGCAATCAAATTATGTTTTTTGAATGTACAAAAATGCAGTTATTTAAATTAAGTATTTATTTATAAATTTACACAGATATATAATACATACAAACACAAATGGGATACACTGAGAAAACAAAATAAGGTAGATAATTTATATAAATTGATTTTAATTTATTCCTTACGAAATTAATTATTTGTTTTTATTTTATTCTTTACCATTACTTTAAAGAAGTTACAAAATTTTGAATAAAAACTATTTTTGTAAATTTTTCATGGATTTTGGAAAAAATACATGACATTAAATTTAATTTGTAGATATTTAAAATAATTTCTGTTTTCGAAAAACACATATAAATACAAAAAAAAAAAAAAAAAAAAAAAAAATTTTTTAAATAAAAAAAAAAAAAAAAAAAAAAAAAAAAAAAAAAAAAAAAAAACAATTGTTTAAAGCAGATGTAAAACTTCTACATTACAGTCTGATTTCAAATATTTATGTATAGTGCTTGACATAAGAACAAAAATATAAAGACAAAATAAACTTACTCACCCAAATTATCTCTTAAAGATAAAAAAAAAAATACTTACGCTTGAATATTCGGTTATTTTCACTTCGAATTAAATTTGAAAATATTCTACAAATTCCGAAATAATATGTGTGTTTCAATACATGATTCAACCTCGTTTAGAATGGACTGAGATATCAAAGGCCGCAGAAAAAACACATTTACTAAACCTCTGTAATCTTAAAAAAATTTTAACTTTTAATAAAAGAAACATTAATAATTAACTATATAATTGAAAAATTTTTGACATTTAATTATTGCTTAAAAAAGGAAAAGAGTAATTTTTTTTTGTAAGTGTATACAAACATATGTACATACGTACTTAGATGCTGGTATGATGAACAGTTATTTTATTATTACATAATAACCCAGCTCAAATTAGGGAATAGTAAAAAATATTTTGATTTAAATTTTAATAATATTCAATAAACTTTAAACTCATTATGTACTATTTGAGTTTTAGACCAAATAAAATATAAAAAGATTATATTTTTATCCAAACCTTTATAATTTTCCTTAAAATATCTTAAAAAATATTTACTGAAAACCTGAATCAGTCTATTGACAATTTTTACTACTATAAATTCGATTTATTTATTTCCCAATAGATTATACACATATATATATACATATGTATGTATATATAATATACACGAATCCATTTAGAACATTTGTATGTGTGAACATATTGTATATTTATTTGTTTGAATTTCCAAAAAAAAAAATATATATATATATATAAAATAACAATTTAGGTCATACAGAAAGTTTTATTATACTCGCACTTGTACACTCAACCAACCCAACATAGTTGTTAAACAAATAAATAAAATATAAAAAAGTAGTTGAACTACATACATACAATGTATTGCTAAATGTTAAAAAAAAGTATAACTTTGAATATTTATGCCAAAAATACTATAATATTTTTAATCATATTTTATTTTTGTTATATATATATATATTTTTTTTTTCAATTTTGTAAAGGTATCTTTAGAGTATTTATATTTTTTTCAATGAGTATATTTTATTTACAATGAAACAAGGATTTACTAGAGTTACCACCATCACCGTTATTAATTATTCAATAGTTTAATTAACAATAATTTTGTTGCCTTTAGCGTAACTTTAAATATATGTTGCTTGTGTTATGATTTTTATTGATTTATTTTAAATATTTAATTTTTAAAATTTTTAAAAATTTCTACATATTTTAAAAAATTTTATTACTTCATTATTTACTTATTTACCTTTCTTAAATAAGTATGTAATAAAAACAATTAATTTTATAGTTATTAAATAAAGCAATAAAATTAATGTTGATTATTTACATAATACATGTATGTAAGTGAAGGACGAAAAAGACAACTTCTTAAAGAAAGTACTTAATAATTTAAATATATATATTTTATATTAAATATAAGAAAATAAAAGTAATAAAATAAATTGCTCTTATTATATTATCTTGCATAATAATTAATTAACAAATACTCTTTATTTTATTTGGAAATGCCAAAAAAAAATTATCATTTTTTTATGGGCAAAAACCTGCTTTCTTTTCATTTATAATACATTTTCATTTACAACACTTAATAAACAAAAGACACAACAGAACATGATTGTTTACAATTACATACTTTTAAATTAATTTTTACACTTTTTATTTATTTTATAATCAATGCTCTTTATTTGGCTAATGAAGAGATACTATTTATTTGCCTAAAAAATCACAATTACTCTCAATTATTGTTGCACTCATTTATTTTTTATTTTATTTTATTGATTGATCTCTTTCATTATTGAAATTAAGAGTATCTTTTTATTTTGTTTTTGTTTTTTCAAATTTACCTTGATTTGCATTCAACAACAGAATTAACTTATTTTTGCAACAACAATAGTAATAATGTTTGATTTTGAATTTTCTATATAAATAAATAAATAATTTATTATTTATTTATCAAAACTTTTTTTGATTTAAAATTTTTTAAACACTCTAATATAATTAAAAACTATAATTTACTAAATCAAAACGGATGTTATCCGTAATCAACCGATCTAAAGTAAAACCCAATTGGGTTACCCTATTATAAAATTTATAATTTTTATGGGGAAATATAAAAGAAAAAACTCGTGTTTAGGAATTCCGGCCTCAATTTGGATTGCTTTTTATTTATTTATTTATTTATTTATTTATTTATTTATTTTAATATATACCCAACAAACCAATTGAATTGATCGTAATGATATCATTTCGGTGATAAAGCAGCTCGAGAATGATTTTATTTGTAATTCTAAAATGATAAGGGTTCCTTCTACAAGGTACACTCCAAAATGATATCAAAATTTTGGAAAATAATGATATTAATGATATTGTTAAATTTAAGCAGCTCGATAATTTATATTTCACACTATATACAATTATTGTATGAATTTATGATATCGCTGTCATTTTATCAGAAATAAAATCAGGACTATATATTAAGGAACCAAAGTTCATCCTGTTTCAATTAATTTGGTATGTAATACCAAACTTCAGCAACTCTAAAGCAGATTTCCTTTAAATCTAATCTATATTGATACCTTTATGTCATTCTCTTTTATTGTTAGAAATTCCACTAAATTTTGTTGTAAAAATTTAATTTTCATGTAATACAAAAATATTTTTTTCTACAAAATTTTTCAATATATTTTTATTTTCCTGAAAATTTTTGAAGTTTTTCCTAAATAATAATTTTTCGACATTTTATTGCATAAATTTAAAATTATAATATCATTGATGATACTGTAGCGTTTCTTGGTTTGTTGAGTTAATCTATAAATTTTAATTAAGTGTAATACAAAGATAAGGAAAAGAAATTTAAATAAAATATATTTAGAATATTCCGAACAAAAAATTTAGAACATGTTATAAAATCATTAATTCTAGAACTGGTGTAATCAGAACCCCTTCACAATCCTTATTGCCATCTTCAGAATCAATTCTGATACTAGTGAAACAGAATCTAATTGTGGTTATTAATTCGTGTTAAGAAACGTTTTAGAAAACCTAAAAGTGTTTTGGAACTAATTCTAAATGACTTTTACATCCCTTCTGAAAACAAATTACTAGTTCTGCAAGAATTAATTAAAAACATTTTTAAAAAATGTGAAAAATTACAAAAAATGAAAAAGGAAAATAAATTTAATTTGTAAGCATTCTTTTGGATATAGCTCTTACCGGCATTTTTTGAAAATCTACATTTATGAATAAAAATCTCGTTTTTCTTTCGCTTAAGATTCAAGTTAAAGATTCAAGCTACAATTTTTGAAAATAACATAAATTTTCAAAAGGAGAAAAATAGTAATTGAAATTAAACTAAAGTAAGGTAAAAAGTTTCATTGCTGCACAAAAGGTGCTACTGTTAAGTTTTCAACAAGATGTGAAGTAAATATCAATATAAATCAAATAAAAAATAAATAAAAAATAAACTCCTAACATCCCTATTTTGTATTAAAAATCGCTAAAAACAAAAACACACAATTAAATCTGGCAACATTATTTTTTTCTCTTCAATTTGTTCTCTATATTTTACTAAAAATATCATTATTAATGGATCGGAGAAAAATTAAAATTCTGGGTGGGCAAACGCAACATAAATACTTTTTCAAAAATATTGTTTCTGTTTACAATTATCAAAATTGAGATTCATACATTCAAGCAAAGATACGGAATAATTCAGATACAATTGAAATTTTCGATTCTTCTTCAGTTTTAGATATTGTTTTAGAATATTAAGAAATAAATTAATAATTTTTTTCATTATTATTATTTTTAGTAATATTTCAATAAACCAAAAAAAAAAAAAAAAATATATATAATATCTGGTTGTGAAGAAGATCACTATATAACCCATACGAACCTTTCGTCCGCATAAGGGGAAAAATGGGTATAAGTGGATGGTTGAAAATATATTTAAAATAAAGGAAAAAAATCTTAAATATCGGTTACCGAAATTTAAAAAGAATTTGTGGTTACACAACTTTTATTCAAGCTAAGTGAAAACATTTTCAGTTTCGTGCTTAATCCTGAAAAATACTTTAATTTTCACATTTAAAAAAAGTTGCAAACCAATACAAAACATGAGGATAAAAATATTTTTAATGAACATCATACTGTTCTATTTCAATTCGTTTCAATCCCTCTTTTTTCGAGGATAATATTAAATAATTTTTAATAGTTTAATTTTAAACAGTTCTAGAATTAATGATTCTTTTATTTTATAGCTTTCTTTTGGTCACCTAATGGGTTAAAAACGTGCTTCTTTAAATCTATCAAAGTGTATGTTCCCTATTACTTACATAAATTTATTTACATTCCCACTAATTGTGCCACTATCTACTGTTTTAATTGACAAATATTTCACATGTATAACTTTAATAACCAGATTGATTCAGTTTTTTTTTTCGCTTTTCATATTTATACAACATTTAATTTGAACTTTTAAACAAAATTCAATTGTTGTCGGCATTTTTGTTTGACTGGCCAAATTTGCGACAAAAAAGAAAAAACAAACACAAAAATATTGTTTGTGTTCAAAATTAAAAGCAGCAAACGAAAACCCAAATAAAAATAAATAAAAACAATCATAAAGACAGACATATAAAATCAAACTTAAATACAAAAAAACAAAAAACACATACACATATTAACTTACGTATTTTATATTTATTAAAATAAAAACAATAACAACTTAAGAAATAAATAATGTCTACTTTACGACATTTTGTTGACAAAGTAACAGTCTTAAATACTACGTTTCGTTTAAGAAAAAAAAGTTGAACGTATTAAAATAACTACGTTTTTAATATGATATTGTTGTTGTTTTTGTTATTTATATTACGTAGTATGGGTTATACAAATATATTCATACATATGTACATCCATCCCTGACGATATGAATACCAGTATTAACATCAAGACAATGAAACCCAAAAAAAAAAAAATCGGAAAGTGTGGGTGATATTTGTTGTTGTTACTGTGAAGTCTGTTAATAAATATTTTTGCAAATATTGTCGTCAAAAAAAAAAAAAAATTAAGACTACAAGATTTGACTGTTTTTTTTTTTTTTTTTTTTTTTGCTGTTCGTGAAGTTTTTTGTTGTAGTCTGCCTGGTTGTTGGCAACTATATTTGGCAGCATTATGTCTCGTCTTATTTTTTGTTGCTCGTTGCTTCTCATTTCCAAAAAGTTCATTCATTTTTATTTTTTTCAAGAAAAATATTTTTCTTTTGTTTTCATAGATTTAATAATATTGAGAAGAAGTTAAATATCTTTAGAGATTTAGTTTAATGCACTGAACTAAAATCAAAAAAAAAAAAAAAAATTGTTGCCAATTAAAGGCGTTACACGCAAGAAGTTGGGGTTTTTTAATTAACTAAACTTTTCCAAATTTTTAAATTAAGATTTATTTCCTTAATGATAATGGATTAGGATTATTAGTATAATTTCTAAATTTCTTCTTATTTTTAACAAAATACTGAAATTTTTAATAAATATTTTTTATTTTATTTTTCCACTCTCTCTCTCTCTCTATCTCTCTCTCTGTTCTCTTTGTGTTATCTCATTCACAAATTTATTATAAAAAAATTAAATTTTTATTATATTTTTTCTTGGCCAAGTTTGGTTTTATAAATTATATCAAATACATTGAAGTTGGTTGATACAGTGAAGGCAAAAAGTTTACAAACATTAGAGTATCTAAAAAAATCAGCAAGTGGCTGCTTTTTTAAAATGAAGTTCATTCATTATTAAGTAAAAACTCAAAGTTCTGATTTAGTTTTAGTTCAGTTCCATTTTAGTTCTAGTTCAATTCTGCTTGAGTTCTAATTCAGTTTTAATTCAATTCAAGTTCAGTCCTTAATCCGTTCTGGTTCAGATTTAATAAAGTTTTAGTTCTCAACAAATAATCAATTACTTTCATTACCTACTGTCTCTACTAGAAATCAAATAGAGTTCAATTACTTTATGCCAAATATACATTGATAAATTGATTTTTTCTATTTTTTTTTTTTTGCTATAGTTTATGTTTTGTTTAAACTTTAAGTCAAATGTTAACTTTAAATAATTGTTATAATATTAATAAAATTTTATTATTAATTTATATTTGAACATAAATATTGTTTTGTTATGTTGCTCATTTTGTTCACAAGATTTTATTTATATGTTAAGGTCAGCTAAATAATTTATTTTTATTATTTTTGTACAAAAATAAACAAATTTAACCTTTTGCTTATCAAAAATAAAACAAAAAATGTTAACTAAATAATATTGAAACAATTTAACTGTCAAGCACTTGAAAGCTAAAAATGACTGATAAATGTTTAGGCAAATAAATAGTTTTAAGTTTTTTTTTTTTTTTTATACAAAATTTATTTATACAAAATGATTATTTAATAAATAATTATTTTGTTAATATTTATTTGTTTATTTATTTACTCAAACGTGGCGGCACGTGCAATTTAAAATGGCAGAAAATTGTATCACCATCAGAGAACTTTTTATATTCAAAGAACAATTCTCAAGAGGTTTTGGCAGGGTTGGTTTAGCGTTTTTGAAGTATTTTTTTTTTTTTTAATTTAGTGTATTAAAATTAATATTGTTAAAAAGTTGATGGTAAAGAAAAATATTATTTATTATGGTAGTTGTTAAATTTTGTGTTTAATTTGTCTATTTGCTTAAGATTTGTGGCCCGTGTTGTTGACTTAAATTTATTAAAACTGAAGTGGCCTTTAGAGAATTCAAGTGTAATTTTAAATTACTGAAATTTAGTTTGATTGATTTTTAAATATTTTTGTCTGTTTAGAAGTTTAATTGTGCTAGAGAAGTTTGGGAACATTGAATTGTTACGTCTTAAATATTGTTGACAAATAAATTTTAATTCTGATCCACACATCACCATCCACTAAACTATGAATTAAATTATAATGTAGCGCTTTCCAATGTTTAATTATTTGATATTGATTTTAAATATTAATTGAGTTTAAGTTCTATTGGTCAGAAAATTTATTAAACATTAAATTAAATATTATTTAATTATAAAGTTGTTTATACAGATTTTACTTACCATTTTGCTACCTTTCAAACAAAACTGAATTTAATTAATGTCTTTAAAATATAAGAATAAAAGAAAGGTATGAAAACAGAAGATAACAGCAAAAGAAATGATTAAAATATGTACATATATAAAATAGCTTCTAATAATTCGAATAACTTTTATCCTACAAATATTTTGTACAAAAACGTTAAATAAAAGTCTTTTATTTTTTATGTTCATACTTTTTTCCATTTATTTATTCAAGTTGTCATTGAATTTTTCTTCAGTTCTAAATCAGTGTTAGATCTACTCTGGTGCAGTTCTAATTCTGTCTTGTTCAGTTCAATTCAGTTCTAATTTAGTTCTATTTCTGTACTATTTTAGTACTTGTTCAGTTCCAGTTCTAGTTCAGTTCTACTAAATTTCTAGTTTAGTTCTAACACAGTCCTAGTTTGACCAATTCTGTTGTAGCGTACCTAAAATCTTAATATTTTAAAATACAAAAGTGAAAATAACGACAACAAAAAGATGGGACTAACAGCGGCATTAAAAGAAAAAAAAGATTGCTAAAGTAGAAGTTTAAAAACAAATATTCTTTAAAATACAATAAAGTGAATATAAAAGAGAACTTGTAGACAAATAAATAGAGCAGCAGATATAAGCAGAGTTGTAAAGGAATATAATCGTAAAGAAAAAAATATACAAATTTTTGCGGTGTATTTTTTTTAAATTATTAATTCATTTTAAATTTTTATTTAATTTATTTTTATTTAAGTTGTTAAACATTTCACCTATTTACTAACTGCCTTTTACTTCAAATTGAATGGAACCCACAAACTACAAATAGATTCAACAAATAAACTCTTAAACTCTAAGAGGAGCAACAAAAACAGCAGCAGAAGCAAAAACCATTCTGAAAAAAAAAAAACTTTAAAAATTGCCAAAGATGTTGCTCACTGGCTGATTGTGATGCTGATGACTGTAAAAGTTTTGTTATTGAAAATAGAAAAAAAGGAAGAAAATTATTTAGGAAAACCAAAACTACAACAATTTGCCAAAAACCTTAAAGAAGAAAAATTTAGAAACAAATTACACCATTTACCAAATACGTTTCAATCATACATTTTAAAACGAATAAAATTTAAAAAGAATTTTAATAATGGTCAAGTGTAAACCTACGTTTCTGTTGAACTATGGAAATGGTGCCTTTTCAAAAAATGTCTTAAAGAAATTTTGTTAAATTTCTTTTTTGCAGAAATGTTTAGGAGTAGAGCAGACAACAACAGACTTAAAGGAAGAAAAAGTATAAATCTAAAAAATTCGTAGATGCATTTTAACATGGGTTGAGATTTGCAACATGGTTTGATGTCTGATTATAGAACATGTGGTAGGTTGAAAGTTGAAAAAAAACAACAACAACAAAAATAGACAAAAAAAAAAACGATCGAATATATCGACAGTAAAGAATGCAGGAAATAAAATTGTAAGTTACTTTAGTAAAACGTAATAAAAAGATTTATAAAAAAAAAATATAAAAAGAAAATATTTTGTAAAACCAAAAAAAAAAAAACTTTTTCTTCATAAGAGTTTAAAATAGTAGTTTTAGCAAACTTACTAACGGGAAACTTTTCGACCAAAAACATAAGTTTTATTTGAATATTTTATAGAAAATATAATTAAAGAGGAGACTTTTTGCAAAAATATGTTTTAAAGGAATTTAAAAATGTTTGAAAGGAAGAATAAAGAGGTAAAATACTTAAAGACTAATTAGATTTCTTTTGAAAATTTCTAATATTATATAGGATATCTTTTTAAAAATTATATAAAGAAAAATTTTGTTAGAAGATTTTTATAGGTGTTTTGAAATCATAAAAAGAAACCTATTTCGAAATACAATATTTTAATTCTTTGTAGAAAATTAATTTTTGGATTTTTGATTTTTATTTTTATAATTTTCTTTTAAGAACTTTTTAAATAAAAATTTTATTAAAATCTTTTTTGCTCGTCTATGTTACTTTATTATTTCATTAGTCGTGGTGTCTTTTGAACTGTTATGGTTCAAGTCATTTCATAACCAAAAACTTAAGGTAGCTGTTCCAAATGCTTATGTTTATTTTTCTGTGTAATATATATATAATATAAAAAAAATGATAATTATATTATCTAATATAATAATATAAGTACTATAACTATAGTATAAATATTATATATAAATATATATATAAATAAGATATATAATATATATAATTATATTACTAGAATAAAGTATTTCAATAATTAATAAAATATTTCATATAGATAATAATAAATTATATAAATATCTAGTATATATATATATATATATATATATATATATATATATATATATATATATATATATAATGTCTATATATGACACCTTCAAACCAGAAAACTAAAATAAAAAGGCTTGTCTTGATGTGATTTTAAACCCTTTTTCAAATTTTCCGTAGTGTAATTTGCATTTCTATACAATATATTGAAAAATACCTTAAAAGATACAAAACAATCTAAAGGAATAAAAAACCATTACAAAAAATTTATAAAAACCTGATTTTTTTGTTTTGTTATTTTTTATTATGCTCGAGTAACTATTTGTTTTTATTAGTAGTAAATCTGTAGTTGTTGTTATTTTCCATGTGCCTCACAGACACCAGATTATTAAGAGGCTAAAGTAAGTAACAGATACAATTCACAAATAGTCTTTAGTACAATAATTCAGACAGACCGAAAGATAGACAGACGGACAAATATAATCAAAGCTACATACAAACAAATTTTTTAATTTGTTGTAAGTTATTACGCCAATATTCACCGTTAGTTTAAGCATCACAACTTTGGTCCAACGAAATAATAAAAGAGAACAGAAAGAAACAACAATAATTTGGCTGGGTTGATGTTTAGCTTTGTTTCATTTGTTTGGTACTACATATTTATGGTTAAAAGTAGTTTTTGTTTATTGTTATTATTGTTGTATTTATTTTATTTAAGATACATTTTGATTTATTATACTTTTACCAATTATTGATTTAAGTGTTTATGTCCGTATGTTCAACTAGTTCCTGCTGTGTGTTTTTTTATTATTATTATTATTTTTGTTTCTTTTATTGATTTGAATGTTTTTTGAAAATAAAAACCTAACAACATGTAAGATGGTCAATTTTATAAAGAAACTTTAATAAATTGAAAATAAATTTAATAAAGGCAAGAGATAGGTACCTTTTATTCTCATTAAATAAATATTTAATCATTATTAAAAACTTTTATTAATAACTTTTTCTTTTCGAATAAAAAAATTATATTTATGGCGGAAACACAGATATAGACTAACACAGAGTTACAAAATGAAAAATTTCAGCGACATGGGCCATGGGTACAGTTAATTTGGATACACTGTATTAATACTTATTTCATCCACTTTTTATTGTAATTTTCTCCAGTTCTCACGATATCTAAAATTAAGGATGTTGTAACATATATTGAAACATATCTTGAAAAAGTCTTCTATGATTTTGATTGAAAAAAATAAAATAAAAGGAAAGGAAAAATTCTAATTAAAAATGTCCTCGAGTCAATATTACATTTCTTTTAAATATATTCAACGGTCATGGAGATATTAATATAAAATTTAAAAAATGTAAGATTCTTTTTAGAAAATAAGCTTAACATTGCCATATTCAAAAAGTAATAATAAAGTGACTTGACAACCTTTAGCGCTATTTTTAGAGCTTTTTTAAAAATTTGGACCCGGAAAAATATTGAACCAGTGCTTCGTGCTTTTTTTTAAGTTTTCACTGACACAAACGATTTTGGTGGAACAAATTAAGAATACCGGAAATATTGAATTTAAAATATATTATATATTTGCTCCAAGTTACTACGAATTTCATTTAAACGATTTGCGTTAAGATTTCTTTTGATTACAATAAAAAACTTATACCAAACAGAAAAAAAAAACATATTTTATGTGAATAAATAAGTTTCAACTTCAGATTAATATTACTTTTTATCGGAGTCATGTATTTATTCATTCTTGCAACAATATTATGTGGAATTTTGTAAGAAATTTGTAGGGTTCATACTAAGTCATATTAAAAAAGTAGAACAAAAAAAAAAAAAAACTAAACAAAAAATGAGAGAAATTTTTGCTTCAACTTGATCAATATTGGAAGGCCATCATCTATCCCCCTGATCCAGTAGCCTTACAAAATTTAGTTTAGAAACCACGAACGTTTTACAGGTTACAGAACTATTTCCAAAAAAAGCTTTGGAGCCACCGTTGTATCGTATTGACATTTGATATTGACCTATATATTCCAAAATATCAAAAGCTAGTTCTGCGAGATTTGCTAAAGCAATTCTTTATTGGTTCTCAAAAATATAAGCACTAATACCCCAAATACTTTTTAACAATTTGATAAATCCAAATCGCCAAAGGGATACAATTTACTTTACAATTTATTAAAAACAAAATTATTTACTTTAGAAACGTAATTTTTTTAGAAAAAAATTTTCTCTCAATAATATTTTTTCCTTCTTTTTACATATTTCTTTTTTTACAATAAACCAAAACAAGTGTTATATTTTTTTAATTAAATTTTTTCCGTAACCACCTTTTTTACGCATTTCAAGATGTTAAGATATTGATTGCATTTTGCTCGTAATCATATTTTAAGATTTTACTTTATTTCCTATATAAATTACGAAAATTTCAAATCTGGTGAATGTTTCGAAAAAAACCACCAAAAAATAAAAACCTTTAAAATATAATCGTGGGAATTTGCAGCATAAAAAGCTGTCGACAAAAGTTAAACTATCGCCGTATGTGTGTCATTGCAGTATTTAGTTTTTGTTGTTGAAAATTTAATTTTTTTCTATTAGATTTTATTAGAAAAAAAGCGACTAAAAGGCACCGTTATTTTGTTTAGAGCAGTGGTAGTTGGTAGTTGTTGCTGTTGTTGTGGTACTACCGAATACTATTTAACAGTTTTTATTTTTTTTTTATTTTATTTTTCATAACAAACATAAACTGCTGCTGCATTTAATGCTGCTATAGCCGTTATTATTGTGATCGTTTGTTGTCGTTACCGTCGTCATAGTCGGCTGGTGTCTCAATCACATTAAATTCGAATACCAAAAACCCATTCACTTTTTTTCTCTACTTTTAAAGTTTGTTGCTTAAAGTTTGTACACGAGAAAATCTGTAAAGCAGTAGTTTTAGACCCCAAAAACAAACAAGGAACCAAACAAAAAATAGCAACAACAACAAAAAATATTGAACATTTTAACAAAACTATTCAGATCACCACAATAGTACAAAAACAACCACATTGCAAATGTGCGCTTTAAGTTTTATAGGCCCAAAAAATTCATTCATTTGCAAAGATTAAAAATTTTTATAGAAAAATAAAAAAATAATAAAATACAAATGAAACGTTTTTTTATATATAAAATCTATAACCCAGCAAAGATTTGGTTTAAAGAAAAATTTCAAATTACTTTAAATAAATTCATGTCAGTTTCAATAGATTAATAATTGGTCTGGTGCTGTGACTATTACGTATTTAAGCTTTAATTTAAAATTTGCTCGCTTTTTTAATTGTTGGCACCTTCATTGTTTGAACTCACTGCTACTTAGTTAAAACATTTTTATTGAAAACTTGTCGAATGCACAGTTAAAATATTTACAACCATTGCTAAATTATTAAAGAATTGGTGTTAAAACTGAATTTAAATGTTAGCACAAATAAAAATCATTAATTTAAAAATAGACGCACACACACAATGGTTCTAAAACACCTTTTTTAAAATATGTAATTTTGCAACTGTTAATAGTTACAGTCATAGTTAGTCATATCTGAATTTTATGAAAGCTATAATTACTAAAAGATATTCTATTGAAATTTTTCCATAAAACAGATAAACTTGTCATAAAATTTCAAAATTTAAAAACTCTCACTTTTTTTGCACAAAATCGCATCAGGGAAAAACAGAGGTACCTAGCTTTGAGCCCTCTTATCTCCGCCCCTATTGGCTTTTGTTGTGTTCCCTTTCGAAACTTAACTAAACTCCTCTTCTACGCCTATACCAAATTTCAAAAAATTTCGATTCTGCCCCACTGTGCGTCGTTATGAAATGTTTACGCCACGAAATATTTCTTTAAAAATATCTTCAAAGTTGACATATTTTGGATAGGGCTGGTGGGGAGACCTTTTCCGTAAGCTCCTCCAATTTTACTTTTCACCCATTTGCGTTAAAATTTTTGAAAAAGTTATTATAATAATAACACAGTTGGACCTAGATTGTCCGTAATGGCCGGGAGCGGAAGTATTTTGGATAAATAAAAATCGAATGGATGTATAAGAATAAATTTAAAACAGAATATAAAAAATAAGGTCGAAAATAAGATAAATATATATTTTAACCTCCTAAGCGAAATGATTGATAAGAACTATATATGTTTAAAATTTCTTTACAAAAAGAAATCACAATTTTGAAACATTGCCGATTAAAAAAATTTATACAAAAATATGAAAAATTATGGAGATTCACCCCTTCACACGCTAGTGCTCTATCTATTATATGCATGTAAATTTTTAATACTCTTACTGCAGCAGAATTTTAGTTATAGGATAATTAGTATTTTCTTAGTTTGGGGACTATTACTGCCCCTAGACCGACCCGCTCTATTTTTAATTAATTGTGTATATTAATAATAAAATTATCAACCAATAATCTGAAGGAAATTCTTAAAACCTCAAAAACTGTAAAAATCGCTTAACTGTAGAAAAACATAAATGACATCGTTTCAAAGAAAACCCCTTTTTTTATACTTTTCTGTTTCTATTAGTGTAACTAACTTAACAAAATTTCACGTATATTATTAAAAATATATATATTTTTTATTTTATGTGACACTATTGTCATACAAGACAGGAATAATACAAAAAAAAAAAAAAAAAACAATCACAAATTTTTGCAGTATTTTCAACACTGATATGAGCACAATCCTATGTAAACATTCGTACATACATTCCTAAGTATGTATATGAACAGATTGAGTACCACCACAAATTTTGAAATATGTTTGACAGTTATTTCGTCTAGGTTATGTCAGTTCATAGCGTTTATTGTATTGTTAATCTTTGTAGTAGTTTTTGTTTTTTTAAGTTTATCGATTTATGTAAAATATATGCTTTTGGTCAAATACCCTACAGACGGTATTTGTAGTGTATTAAGTTGAAAGGGAGCCTATTCTTACAAGACCATTAAGTTTAGTGTAGTACAAAATATTTTATTAGACCTAAAACATTTTCTTTATTTTAAAATAATTATTAGAATCGTTTACTATTGACACAATAGAGACAGCAAACGACAACAACCGAAATTAAATCTCATAGAACACTATTGACAAACCCTCAAAATTTGAGGCAAAAAATTAAATAACATTAAAACAAAAAAACTTCACATACAAACCAAATATAAGGCACTTGCTATAACTGAATTTGTATCTGCTGAGTATGTGTGATATTTAACCAAATATTTTGTTTTCATATCTTGTAGCAAATTATTATTTGAACTCTTTGAGTGTATTGCATATACACATACATACATATAAATATCCGACAGTTTCCCAGCCAGTCTGCTTAAACTAACAGCCTGTTTACCTGCCTGTCTGTCATTTTATTTGGCAGTTTGTCAATGTTTGATAAAAAAAAAAACAAAAACAAAAACAATAAAAACAAAATAGTAAACATTTATAAAAAAAAAACAACTCCCTGTTTCTCTATTGACTTTGTCTCTTAGCCATAGTAATAAATACTACATAAAGTACAAGTATTTTTGTATATTTTTCCAAATTCCTTTTCATTTCACAAATCGTGACTCAATTTTGCAATAATTTGTGACTTGATTTTGTTTTTATTGTTGTTGTTGTTGTTTTCATGTCGTAGTTGTTTGTTTTTCTTCACTCCTTGAGTTGCAATTCGATTATTGATGGTTTGTTGTTAATATTGTTGTAATTGCTTTTGTTGTTGTTATTGTTTTGTGGCACTAAGTATTTATTTATGCTGCTATATAAAACAAAAACTCTACCTGCTTCTAATTTGTATGATTGACTGAATATTTTAACATGTATCGTATATCATTTTAATAATATTAAGGATATACAACCATAATTGTATTACAGTAAATTTTATAACAGATACATGACCAACGTTTTTTTTTTCTAATTAAATATTTGAATTATATAGGTATCTAGAATAATAATTTGATTTTTCTTTGCCACCCATAAACATTTATGTCACTATTACTTATAAATACATACATATTTGAATTATACATAGATGGAAAGTTATGAACTAAAATTTGACAGAAATAAAATAGAAATATAGTAGGGTATGGGTTATTAATGGTTCAATGAAAAAGAAAATGTCTGGATGCGTTTTTTGCCTTTTTGGAAAATAAAATAATGATTTTCAAGCTGTGATATCTTTAATTCACTTTCATTTTTTTTTTTTCAATAAATGTTATTTTTATAGATTAATGTAATTTAAATAAAAAGAAATGTTTAAAAACTTTACTTCTTCAATTTTAACATAATGCAAAATATGATAGCAAAATCTTTGCTCTCCGGGTAAGCTAGCAGCTATATTTGGATATAAAAAAACAACTTATATTTTGTTTTAATAACTAATTACTTTTCGAGTTGTCCACGAAATCATTTAGTTATTTTTACATTCTAGGTAAACACGTACCTAAAAACAAAAAAAAAAAAAATCTGCCGTCAGTTCAAACATACTTTGGATTATACTAACTATTCTTTTCATTGAGTAACGTTTTACTCAGTACACCACCTCGCCTTAAATTTTCCAAGCTACAAAACTTATTTTAGCACAAAATTTATTTTTAGAAATTCTATAAAAGAGACTAAAATCATCAGATTGGTGTTGAACAGCGACCTTCTGATTGTTAAACCTGCGCTCATGCCAATTGATCCACGTGATTGAAACTTACTCCGCTATTATTCTATCGAGTATTTATTTATGTAATGCAGAGATGACAAATAATAATGACGCCTCATTACCAAGAAAGTACTTTAATAAGTAGTTGCCATTACCGAAAACCGAAAAGTTTTTGCTGGGATGTTACAAGCAAAATTTAAAAAAGTACAAAAACCGTAAAAATTTATTCGTTTTCTACCCTCATCAAAATATGTCCTTATGTCAGAATTATTCGTGCAAAATTTTATTAGAATATCTTAAAAATTTCGATGTTTACATGGTTAGACCAAAAGTCAGACTGATTGACGGATGTCTTTAAATCGATTCAAGAAGTGAAGAAATAAAATTTACTAAAAATTTATTAAACTCTTGGAATTTTATCAGATATTTAAAGTTGTTTCTAATCGACAAATTTGATTTACTAGTAAAATTTTTGCTGATTTAACAAAATTTTTTTAGCGTAATTTTATTTGACTCAAAATTTTTTATAAAAAAAGACAATGATTCATTATCAATAATTTTTTTAATTGATTTGTGAAAAAAAATTGATTTTAAGGAAAAATTATATTTATTTTACGAAAAAATATGTTCATTAAATTTAAATTTGATGAACTTTATTTAATTCTAGTATTATATGTTGAGTGTCACACAGTGGTTCTTAAATAATTCTGTAGCTTGTGAAACGGTAGAAATATTTCAATTAAAATTTTACATTGCTAATTTATGATGTGACAGGAAAGAAAATAGATGTATACATAATTCATTTAATCTATAAAAACAATTTGCTTACACATTTGTCTTCATATTATTTTTAATCTCGTTTGTTTAGTTTTCCAAACTTAGCGCCCTTAACCCTAGAATACTAATGTAAGTAAATTTTACATTTTTTTTTTTCAAATCCTAATTACTAATGTCTGTGAAAACATAACGGTATGAAATTTCCGAAGTTCTTTCTTCAAATGTTTTTAAACATATAACAAAAAGAAAAAAATAAATTTATATATTCTGAATGCAAATACAAAAGAAGTTACTACGTAAAATTAACGTATAGTTAGTAATAACAGTGTAAATTTGAATATAAAATTGGAAATATAATTTGAAATGGAAGAGTAAATGTTGAATTAATCGCCCGATAATGTTAATTCTAAATTGTGATGAAATTCATGTTAAAAAATATAAAGAAAATGGTGAACTAGCGAGATTACCGTTTTACCAAGAATTTTCCACAGAAAGGCCAGAAAATTGTGTTAAAATTTATCTGTTATCTAAAAAAAAAAAGAAAAACTTAAGTCTTGAAAATATTATCTATGGTGAATATTATTGATGATGATTTTTAATAAATGCAATATTAGTATAATTTAAAGAAGTTTTTATTAGTAGTTTATTCTTACTTATTGAATAAGATTTTTCACTTTAAGCTTTTTGGGAAGCAAATAAGTAATAAAAATGCAATTAACTGATATACCAACAACAAATAAAGTGTTTTAGATGTATACCTATGTGTACGTAAAATTTACGTATTATTAGTATTAACGTGTAAAAAAAAATCATTAGTACTCTAGGGTTAATACTGATTCTGAAATTTTACTAAAATATTCACGAAATTTTTTACAAAATTTTAAAGAATCTAACTGACGAATGACAATTTCAATAAAAAAGAATAATTTTTAATGATTCTTTCCCTTAATTGAGATTTTTGGCATTTTATTACAAAAGAAGAAGAAGGTTTTCTAATTCTTTACTTTATTACAAGTTAAGCTATATTATGACATATCAATACAAAATTTGTTATGAACCAAAAATATGTATACGAGACTCTTTAATGATTTATTCTTAATAGAACATTAAATAACAATCTTATATACCGACTCATTTAACGCTAGTATGGGAGGATGGTATACAATTACATTATTAAGATTATTATTAACTAATTCAGATACTTCGAGTAACAAAATATGTATTTTTTTTAAAACTATACAAAATTTTCAAATAGTATATTACATAATATAAAAAATCGGTACTACTTACAAATAAATAAGTTATCAATAAATATTTTTACAAATACAAACTTTATGACATTAAATAAGTCAAGACACTTACAAAATGCCTTACAAAATGCCAAAATAAAAATCGAGTTAAGCAGCAAATAGTTTAGCTAATATTTCTAAATATATTTAGCAACAACTTTAGTATAATAACACACATGTTTTGCTAAATTTTGTGCGTATTAAGAAAAAAATAAATAAATAAATAAATAAATAAATAAATAAATAAATAAATAAATAACGTGTGGAGTTGTTGTCATTTGCTAACTAACATTTACACTCATACAATCATACAATTGAAATCAATAATATTGAAATCAAATCTCAGCTTAAAGCTTATGGGAATTGATTTTTTCATATTCTTTTTTTTTATGTTTGTGTGTATTTATGTATATGAAATTTTCAAATTACATAAATTTGTTCGAGTTGTAAAATCGTTTGAATTTTCAGTTCAATTTTCTATTTATAAATGTGGTCAAATTGTTTATTTGATTTATGGGTTGGGTTTTTTGTTCTGTTTTTTTTTTATGATTATGTATTTCTTAGATATTTGCTTTTGTTATAAAGTACCCCATAATTTAATTTAAATTTAAATAAATATAAAAAAATATTGCTGTTGTATTGAAAACAATTTCATACAAATATTTAATTAAGACAATTTGTGGCTGCTTGAGGTTGTAGTGAATTGATTTAAATAATTATTTTAATCATTTGTTTAAGAATTGGCATGAAAATATTAAAAAATTAGTCATAAATTAAAAAAAAAAAAACATTTTATTATTTTTTAAAGAAAATGAAAAAAAAAACATAGATAGATTTTATTAATAGTAAAAAAATATTAATTTTGTAGACTTTTTAATTTTTTTTTTTTCACAAATGATTATGAAATTTGTTTAAGACAAAAAAATTTAAAGAAATAAAATTATAAACACCTCATTTATTTTAAGTAGCATTTTTAATAATCCTCAATATTTTTTTATTGTTAAAATTTATTACCAAATTTTAAATTGTTTAAAGCAAATAATATATACATTCGCTCTTAAAATTATTAAAAGAAAAAACTACAGAAAACAATCAACAAAAACATAATGATGACCTCGAAATATTAGCATTATGTTTTACAAAATATACTGCAAAAAAACTATATATATATTAAAAGAAATAAAAGGTACAAAAACCATGTAAATCTAACTGAACATTAAGCTTCTTTTATTTTTAAGCTGCCATCTTGTTTAACCAATAAACCAGCCAGCAAGCCACATCTTAACAAAAACATACCAAAAAAACAAAAACAAAAACAAACAAAAAAACATGGCAAAACTATTTCATCTAACAAAACACCTCCACAATCATACATAGCAAATCATCTATCCATCCACCGCCACCATCATCCCAGTCACTTTACTACCAAAGTAATAATACAATCACCTTTCAATCTCATTGACGAGTTCACAGATTTGGTTTTTTGTTGTGTTGTGCTTTTTTTTGTCGATGTCTGAACAGAGTTTGCGAAACGCCCCACAATAATACACATCAATGCCAAAAATGTTTACTAATCATAGCAAGAAGAAGAGGAAAAAATATAACTACAACAAAATATTGAAAAATTATAAAAATAAATCTTTTAGTTTATTAAATAAGAAAAAATAAAATAAAAATAAATATTACTATTAAAATGATGACAGCGAGTGTTAACGTTTGGATTTGGTTTTCTTGTTTAGTTTTCCTTTAAGTCAAATTGTAAAAAACACCGATAATAAATGTGATCTGCAAGACATTTCAAAATTACACTGGGTAACAGTTATTTTGTTTATTTATATATATATATATATATATATATAT
>MINK01172504.1:0-24476 GCA_001735545.1 Phormia regina
TGTATTTGTTGTTTTTCGTATAAATTGTCGAAAAGAATTTTTCGTTCGACGTTGTGGGAGAGGAAGTAAATTTTGTAAGGGCATATTTTTCATTGTTCTGATTATAATTTTTCACCTTTCAAAACCATTTTCCAATATTAAAAAAATGAATACATTTTGTCATATCCAATTATTACTCATGATCTTTAAAAAAAAAAAAACAATAAAATTATACAATTTCAAATTTGCATTAGAAAAGTAATGAATTTTTCTCATTTTATTTAAATATTAATGATATTCTAGTTCATTTGTTCATATTTTTTAATGAAGTAATTAATGTTCTGTTATTTTATTTTATTTAAATGTATTTTTAATGTAAAAAACGAGGGTAGAAAATGTTAATATTTACATCTGATTTGACAGAAAAATGATAAGTATTTTTTTTTATATGAAAAAAAAAAAGAAAAAGTTGATTATAAAGTTGGTGGCTTGTGTTTCAAAAATATTTGCATATAAATGATAAAACTTAATCTTTATCTATTATTTGTTACCAATAAAACCAATAGACCATAATTATACGTGTTTATAATATAATTTACCTTTAAAGGTAAAATAAAGTGAAGAAAACCGAGTTGAACTGAATTGAATTAAAGTAAAATGATGTGATGTAAATATATTAAAAATTTTTATGATTTTATAATAATATAAGTTTAGGTTATCAAATCACATACAACCCTTTTTTTAAGTGTAAAGCGTTAGGTGATTGTTATCTGTATTATCATGAATATCCATCCATCAGTACGTGTAAAGTATTTCAAACTAACAATTGCTATGTAATCATCAATCATATGAAAAAATCTTAATAAAATTTTCATATAATTTTTTTGTTTCTAAAAGTAAAAATATTTTAGTTTAAATATCTGAAAATTTAATTCAGAATAACAATCAGAAATCCTTACTTATTTATTAGGTGGATTCACAATGTGTGCTATCATGTCATATTGTCTTAATGTCATAAAATTTAACAAAAGATAATAATATTTTAATAATATTTTTTATTCATAGAAAAAATTTTATGACTTAAGACCATATCACTTAATAGCATACCTTGTGAATCCCCCAATTATATATTTATTTTTACTAAGCAAATGAGATTGACTTTTTAAAAATTTCTTTTCCAAAATTTCGCATAACCCTTAAATCATATTAGAAAATATGTAAATATTAATTTTAATAACAATTTAAACACAAAATTATAATAGTAGAGAGGCATTTTATACTTCATGCTCTCTGCTATTGACAAATATTTAGTGTCAGTTAAAAATTTGTTCATTTATATTCATAAAGAAAATCAATATTTCCGATTTATATTTACATAAGACTGATGGGAAAACATAATGAATATCAGGAGTTATTTATTATTCAAAATCATTTGACCCACAGACATAAAAATTGGAACACATGTTAATTGTTTACATATATTTATTTTTATTTAAGATTTTTTTTTACACATGACTCCTTTATGTTTAACTACAAAATGTTTGTAAAATAAAATAAAAATAATATGTTCTTACAAGAGTCAGTGCGTGTGAGTGTGTGTTGTGAGTATTTATTTATTTACAATATTATGATAGAAAACCTTGAGGGCAGACAAAGAGCCAAAGTGGAGCCAATTCATTGTATAAATATAAAAGTAAATCTCTCTCTATAATTTACACAATCAAGTAGACTTTTTGATTTTTATTTAATATTCAACAGTTTGTCATTTATTCAGTTAGTCAGTCAGTCAGTTAGTCAGTCAGCCAGTTGTATTGGCCAAAAGGCAAACATTATTATTACGTTATTAAAATGAATGGTTGAAGCATTTTATTACAAATCATTTTGGCATTAAAATTTCTTTACTAGCGGATTTTCATATTTCCTTTTTCTTCATCTTTATATCCTTCTTGGTCTCTTTGGTTGTTTTCTCAGCTTTAAGGTGCTGTGGGTTGTGATCAGCATGCAACTGGGTTGACATATTGCTATTGACACTTGACAAGTGTTGTCACGTTGTCATGGGCACAAGAAAATTCCCAACTTGTGGGGTGTAGAGTAGTGAAAGAGAGCATATATATTTTTGTGTCCTCACATAAAGGCGAATAACGTAAATCCCTGTATAAAGACCACTAAGAAGACGAACGAATATAATGGAAAATAAGAACAAGTTTTATTTTGTAAATCTTGATTGTTTCTATTTCTACAGCATCTTTTGATTTTGTTGCTTTTCAAAGCTTTTTGAATTTTTTATTCACAGCACAGGCAGTCCTTGGCAGAATTTTAAATAACCGCGGGTGTATTTTGTTGTTGTTTTTCTATTTCTTTTAGTGTGGTTATGGAAGTGTTGATTTATAAGCATTTATGGAACATACATACAAGTAAACAATTGGAATAATATAATAATTTGTATGAAAAAAATCTGCCCTATTTCAGACAATAACTGACTGACTTACTAGGTGATTCATTATCGCACAGACCAAACGTTCATGTGTAGAAAGACAAAATATGAACTGTAGATAGATCTCCTACCGAAAAGATCCACTCAGAAGGGATTTTTGTAAATGTTGAAGGGTAAAAAAGGGTAGAATCATTAAACATCTATCTCCTAAAATAATATACAAAAAAGTTTCAATACTTATCGTTATTCATTTAAAAAACAAAACTTTTAGGGGAAAAAACTTTAGGGAAAAAAAGAAATTTGATACTTTTTGAAACCCTATATATCTTTTAATACAGCATCAAATTAGTACCCTAACGAAAATTGTCCAATACAAGTTTGGTACTCTTTGGATATTTTAAAAAGTTAAAGGTGAAAATCATAACTGATTTTAGTTCTTTTTCACAAAACATCTCTGCGGAAAATTTGTGCCAATTGTATTAATGAACTGGTTCCTCCGTACTAGTTGAGTACCAATTGATACCTAACACGTCACTAAAGTTGAGAACCAGTTGACAAACTATTTAACAACTGAGAGTCATTTTATAACAAGCTTGTTAAGTGCGCAATTAGCTACTCTCGCGAAATAGCAGTCAGTGGCTGAGGGGTTAACGTTGAAGACTATAAAGAAAACATACGTTAGATGAGCACGGGTTCGATTCGCAATTGACTCCATCGACATTAAAGAAAAATTATAAAACAAAACATAAATTAAACAAAAATAATAAAAAATGTTTAACAAGTAAACAATTTCAAAATTTTTATTAAATATTTGTTACATTAATCGACACTGAACCTGTCTTCTAGGACCAGTACTGTGGCCTATCCTGTGACATTTTCTAAGGGGATAATTAGCCACCTCCAATGACAACCCCATGTAAAAGTGACAGGTTTTTTTCCATATAAAATTCCGGAAATGGATATCCAAATCTGTACGGACAGTCAAGCTGCGATTAAATCGCTCTCGGGTGTCTTTTCGACATCCAGGCTGGTACATGAATGCCGGAAATCTCTAAATGAGATGGCGAGACATTCAAACCTGATGCTAGTCCCGGGCAATATTACTGCGGACGAATTGGCCAAAATGGGATCGCTCCTTAGATATGAGGAAGTAGATCAATTGGTCAGCGTTCCGCTCTCCTCCTGCAGGTCCATGATACTGAGTTATCTATCGAGGATAACACAAGACAGGTGATCGAACCGATCAACATGTTTAACCTCGAGACAAATATGGCCCCATTATGATTAACTTCGGTCAAGTCTCATCTTGGGATTACCAAGACATCGGCTACGTATTCTGATATCCGTTGTCACAGGGCACTGGATTGCTGGTGTGCATGCAAGGAGACTAGGTCTCCCTTTCAACGACTTCTGTCGAAGTTACTTTGACGAGGAAGAGGAGGAGACAGTGGAACACTTCCTATATCACTGCCCGACCCTCAATGAAATTAGGACCGCCAAATTCGGCAGTCCGAATATGAATGTATTATCGGATCTCTCGGACATCAGAGCGATCAATTCCTTTATACAGGCTTCTGGACCCATGTGAGCTGTCTCGAAACCACTCGGACAGCTGCCCAATCAACATAACCTAACCTTCCACAAATGCAGATATTATTTGTTTACCACTCCCCAAAATACCATCCTTTTTGTTTTTTGTCGCCATTTTAAGTCCTATTGTAGAATATGATATATAGTTGTTAACGGTTTAACAATTGCTCAAAATTTGTCTTTGGTGATTTTTGAATTAGACCCCTAATTCTAGATGTCATTTCATTTATTTTTGTATGTTATGAAAGCCATTTATAAACATATTTTTTTTAATTCTTTATGAATTTATTTATTTATTACATCACAATCCCAGAATGGAGCTGTTTAATAGAGAATTATATTTTGTCAAAGCTTCAAGCGAAAAGTGAATGATTAAATTTCATTTATAACCATATTAGTGATGAAGAATTTAATTTATGCTAAACATGTTTTATAACTCTCACATACTTCGTATACAAAAACGTAAATAATTCTCAGTGTGTCCTTGTTATGCTCCCTGCTCCTTGCACTCGTACAGGAGGAATCTTAAATGATTGAATTAAATGTGTCAACGTTTAAAATAAACTGTTTATTCATTTTTTTATCTGGGATGTATTGTTTTTATGACCTAGAGGTAGATTTTCATTGTGCAACCAATTAGGGTTGAATGAAATTTTCAATGTGTTAAATGATTAAAACGTTAAGCGTAATTCTATATTCCCTGTAATTGAAATATTAAAATTATGTTGTCAAAGATATAAGTATATAAACTGAGTATTGTGATTACACCAAGTAATAATCATGTTAAGTAGCAAAATAATTAAGAAAATCTCTAATTTGTTGGGAAATTCTTGGAAATATTTTCCGAAATACCGCTGAATGTAGCTTTTAAGTTATCCAAAGTATATTATTGTAATAGTAAAGCACAGGTGGTAAATTATATGATATACAGAAAATAATATTACAAATTATTTATTAATAACTTGACAATTATTAAGAAAATGTAAAGAAAAATTTAAAATTTATATATAAATATATAGATTTAAAATAAATTTTGGTTATTTTCCAAAAATCTTCAGCTCAAAATGTCTATTTAAGAAAAAGAATTAATAATAAAATCAATTATTGTAGTTATTAATAATACTGATGATTGGTGCAAAATCAATTAAAAATTAATTAATATTATCAATTTCGTAATTGAAGTCGATTTTTATTTTTTTCAATACATGATGCTGTTTTTTAGTTTAATTTATCGTATTATTGCTATAATTTAGGTCTTATCTACAAACATTGCGCTTGCATAACATAAATATATTTATTAAATTTTTATGTAAAATGAAACAATTGTGTTAATAGAAAAATATATGGTTAAAACTGTTTTCTGTGTAGTTAGACCCTAATTTTTATCACGAATATTTGAGATGGAATCAAAAAATCGATTGAAAGATGAAAAATGTCGTAGATTCTAAATTAATCTCTGTTGCAATTTCAAAACGCTCTAATTTAAATCGTAACTACATAACGACAAACATTATATAATCAGCATTTATCAAGGTTGGAAACCGATACCGTTATAAATATCGATACCGATTAAATATCGTTTAAAGTTGGTTACTATAACTGATACCGATACCGAAATTATAATTTCTTTCAAAATACCGGTATGTCCCAATTATTTAACATATGAAACTAAAGATAGGTTCTTAGTTTACTGTCTGTCATTTGCTTCTATAAAGATTCTCCACATAATTTTGGTTTCATAAAGAACAAAAATTTTCCTTCAGAAATTTACTGTATGCGCATGGGCTGCATGGTTCCGCTTTCCGGTAATTTTATCCGTTATTCCCGAAAAATGTTAAAACAGTCAAGTGAAAGAAAACTACATGAATTTTAACAAACAAACATATTTTCAAAATTTTTAACGAATAATTATAATGTGCTAAGTCCAGCTGGGAACTATTTATAAAATTTATAAGTTATGAATTCAAATAAACATATGTCAGCATTAAACCCATTGAAAGGATATTGTATGGATAATATCCGGAATTAATCTGTAGAAAAAACCATTAAGAAAGTAAAGAGAATGGTCGTTGACATTTTTCGAAAATATTATTTAATACATTTAAATATGAGATACACTTTTATCATTTTCAGTAATGTTGATGGATCATCCTATTGAAGCTATAAACAATTTTATAACATTTGAACTCGTAATTAAATTACCTCAAACGGTTTAGGAACTTTAGGCATTATTAAGTTCTATATTTATAAGTGCACTTTTAATAAATTATTTTTCAAAGATATTTTGAAAAAAAAAAATTTAATATAATTTTCTGATTCAAATACGACATTTTTCCGAAGTCCAGAATTGTACAGATCCAAAAAATCATTAGAGTAACAATCATATTTAAATCTGATAAAGGAATGATTTATATCTTATTCGTAGATCAGTTATTTAGCTAATGATTGCAAAGATAATTAAAATATTTAATCTGGGACCCCAGGAAGACGAAAATTTGTTCCCGCTATCAAGCAAAATCGAAAATTTTGGGAAAATATTCTCCTGCGACTTAAGAGTTTGAATTACATTCGAATTTCTTACTTTTAATGCTACGTCGTTTTGATTATTGGAACTTAGAGAACTAATAAGTACTTTTTGTTGTAGCAACATTAATTAAACGATTTTTGTCTGTATTAGAAAACTTGTGCACACTTTTAACCAATTTTTCTTTAAAAAGTCGATTTTAATATTCCAAAATGTTTTGTTGCCATTAAAGAAGTATTTGTAAAAATCTAAATTTTAAATGCATATTTATTAAAAAAATATGTAATATAACAAGTCTTTGCGAACTTTTAATAAAAATTATTCCAAAAATTAACATTTTATGTTTTTTTTCCAGTTATTTCAATAATAACGGTATTTACCATTATTTTAATTTCGGTACCTGTATACCGTTA
Source organism: Phormia regina (assembly GCA_001735545.1). NCBI lineage: Eukaryota > Metazoa > Arthropoda > Insecta > Diptera > Calliphoridae > Phormia > Phormia regina. The sequence continues at coordinate 6,941 of MINK01172504.1, forward strand.
CCGATATAATTTCAAATATCGTTATCGATACCGTACCGTATCGTTATCGATACCGAAATAAAAATAAATTTAATACCATTACCGATATCGTTATTCGTTTCAGTTTCTATTAGATATTTCTATACGCAGAAATAAATATTTTCGAAAAAATTTAAACTTAATTATAATTCAGAATTTTAAAATGATTTCAAATATTTTTGTAAAAAAAAAAATAAAAAAGTAGTTTATAAGATCATTACAGTTAGTACTTATTAGACTTTATAAATTAAATTCATTTGTAATAACCACTACTTTCAAAAAACATGTGAAAAAAGTACTACTCATTACTCAAACTCGAAAAGTGTTTGCTAAATTCAAAATTTTGATTTATCTTTGAAACAAAGAAAAAAAAAAAGTAGAAAATTCGAGTTTTTTAATTACTTGAACAATTGATACAATTAAAAAGGTAGTTCGAATCATGATATAACTATAGAAGGTAGAGTTATAAGAAATTTTTGCGAAAAATTTTTTTTATGAAAAAATTAACTTCGTGGACCGATTCTAGGTTCATTACTAAAAACTATAAAACCCAATATATTCATTGTCATTGGTAAGTAATTACTGGACCAGCCGGAGCATCTATTTCAGTTCCAGTATTTGCGACAAGCCCATAACAGAATATAGAAGATATCAAAGGAAGTGGTGCTGAGGTGCAGTCGGTGACAAACTTATATTTTTATACATTTTGTAGTCTATGCAATAACTTTTTTCGCTAATAAAGAAATATTACATAAGAAGCGACAAATTATGGGTTTAGCTTATCATTCTTACTTTTGTGTTTTTTTCTGTTATTTAACATTGCAAATTCTCTAAAATCATTCAACCTAAGTGTATACAAGTATTTCGACTCATTTCTTGCCAGCAATTGGGTGATAGTTTTATCCACTATCAGAAAAATGACTTCTTTTAGTGCTCTTAAGATGTTACTTTTTGCATAATAAGCAAATTTACAAAAACAAATTACATTAATTTCTATTTATTACACATTTTTCGTACTAACTAATGTCGAAAATGTCACTTAAATGTTAGTTTCTGGATAACATATTTACCAATATGTTATTTTCTGCATAATTTTGGTATTTAGTTGACATCTTACTTTCAAAGACATATATTCGAAGTTTAAAATTAAAGCTGAATATAAAACAAATGAAAATTCAAAGAATGTTTCTTAAAATGAAAATAAATTTAAATTATGTTTTAAAAATAAAATGAAGCTACATTTTCCCTCCTTAATGAAACCATTTCGAAGTCCAAAAAATACCCTAAATAGTGTCACATAAAAAGCATCCAAAGTATTCAAATTCATCACTAAAAATGACTCTAATTCAACACCAAAATAAAGCACTTAATAGTCTAATAAAAAAAGTATAAGAACTGCTGCACACTTCTTCCCGAACAGTGACACTTCTTGGATAAGAAAATGATATCATATTCTGCTATATCTAACAACTTGAGGTTACTCTTTAGTTTAATTTTGGATAGAAAATTTTGGCAGGTTTGGCATAAGTACCTAACTCTAAGTGTGTGTTAGTAAAAAATCTAAATCCCCTGTTGTACTTATTTAAGACATCCTTGATGTTAGATCGACGACAATATTAAATCCCAGACGACATATGCAGGACATCCAGAACAATTCGTCAGTGAATTTTTCTAACAAATATCGAGAAAGTCTTGGATGATTAAAAGTGAGACAACGTCACTTATTTTCTCATTATTAAAATGAGAATAAAAATTCTAAACAACAACGGTTTTGAATGACAAAATGCACGACTCTAACGCTAAAAGTGTCATTAAGGATGATTTCCTTTGAGTGAAATGTGAAAAAATAATAGAAGCTCTTTATAATTACTTAAAAAGAGGAAAATAAATAAGTTTTTAGCTGTAAAAAAGCTTAATAATATCTAAGAAAACTAAAATTTTACAAATTTTAAAGCGTTTTTATTATGTTTTAATGAGACTAAGAAAATTTATGAACATAGTTTTAAGGAAAGTACTTCAAAACAAGAACAAGATGTACAAGAGGTATAAAAAAACAAGATGTGTAAAAGAAGAACATTCTGTCAATGACAACCATGGATTAAAATAAGAATTTCTGTAGCTCTATTGCACCACTAAGTACTTTCTTCCAATGACAGTACAATGTTAAATTCGTGAATTTTTCAGCTCTTTTTTCCGTTCCCTTTTTGCTAGGTTATGGACCAAAGAATAAAAAAAATGTTTCGATATGGATAAATATTTTATCGATGGCTTTATTTGACAGATAGAAAAAAACTTTCATTGCATATTTGTGCAATTCGACTGCTCGGAATTAATAAATTCTAAGCCCCTAATACACTGTTTTTAATTGACTCAAGTTCTCGCGAAGATATTGTACAAAATATCTTAAGATAAATCCTTTTTGAACATTTATTTATGTTACATAAACTAAAATAGAATAAAAATATTACAGAACAAAGTTTCTTAATGCAACAAATTTCCTCATGTTATATAAACACATTTAAATGGCATTCAACATGTTCTATTCAATATATAAAAAAAACATTTCGACCAGTTAGATAACATTCAAAAGCAGAAAACTCAACACTCGAATGCATAAAACCAACCAATCCCCTCATCAAATGCAGTCAGTAGTTGTCAATGAAGCACAACAAAAGGAACAACCATAAAAAATATGATTATTATCTGTAAGATACTATAAAGATTCGTTACGAGTCAAGTGGTGAGATAGTGCCAAATACAAATTGATAGAAAACAAGTTTCTTGGTGGGAGGCAACAACATTAACAACAACAACAGCAAAAAGTAAATAAAATATAAGAAACTAAAATAATAATAAAATTATTTGAAATCTCAAAACAAATGCCAGCCACAAAAAGCAATATGCAATATTTATTTATTTATTTATTGGTTTGATAAAATGATAAATTGTTCCCTTTTAACCATACCGGTGGCTTTGCGTCAGTGACAATGCTTGATAGCATCCTTGGCCCCCATGTCAGCTGCCCTCCTGCCAACCAACAACTAAAGAAATGCAAATGCTTGACGAAGGCCATTATGTAAATATTTGTTGGTTAAGCTTTCGGTTTATTTTTCTTCAGATTTTTTTTTATTATTATTATTTTTGTTATTGCGTTATTGTTACGATGTCTTGCTACGTACACGTAGAAAAAATACTTCAAAAATTTTAGGATTTTTAGCATAATTAATATTTGACAAAGTTACAGTCTCTGTATCGGCGAGTCAAAAAAAAAAAAAATTAAATTTAAAAAATTTTAGAAAAATTAACACGACATCACTCATTTTGTAATTCATTTTTGAAATTATAAATTACTTGTTAAATATATTCTACATCACCCCTTTAATTTCTCCCAGTGTATTGTGTATATATTTTTATTGCATGTTAAACAATCATTTGTAAACAACATTTTGACTCGGATTTTTTTCTTCTTCTAACAAGTAAGAGCAATCGAATGCGATTCTTACAAGTATTGATGCTTGTAGCTGCTCCATCATTAAGTCCTCATAAGTAAGTTGTATTTTAGTAGTTTATTATCGAGTGAGTGTTTGGTCTAACATATTAAACCGATCATTGTTCTCGACAACTTGTTACAAAATACATTTTCCAAATGATGTCATGTTAAGTACGAGTATTTACAAAATATGTATAACCACCCTCTTTAATATATTTCGTTAGGTTTTTTTTTTATTTTTATAAAATTTTATTTATTTATTTTTTTTATTTCATGTCTATTTGACATGAGTTTAAAGTCAATAGATCGAAAAGATAAAAAAAAAATTATATTAGTTGGTAAATATTTATGATGGGATGGAAATCAGAATTATTTGCATACAATGTAGGATGCGGAATAATAAGTTTATAGTTAAAACATTTGTATTTAAAAGGTTACTTCATATTTAATTACATATAATAAAATAAATAGTTGGTTTAATTTAATAAAATCTTAAATAATTTTACTACTTGTTATTGCTTTCCATATAAATTATTGAAAAGAATTTTATAGAGAAGCAGGCATTAAATGTCGATTGTGTCTACAAAAGTTGATGTATGATTTTTGAGACTCATGGGCATAAATATTATATATAAATTAAAATAATGAGTGGCCCAAAAATTACATCTTTTGATCTAATTTGTGAAAGTAACGAGATCATCTTATGTATTAGTCTGTCAATCCAAAGGGTATGTAAATACAATGAAAATGTTCATTGTTTCAATAAATTTATATACTAAATTTGACTCTATGTGCAGGATCATTGAAACAAGAAATATAGTCATGTATTAATGTACAAATTCATCGATTCATTAAATAAGAAAATAAATAAATAAATAAAAAACGAAGTAACATCATAGACCATTCATTTATCAAATTTTCAATTTCAATTCTAATTGATCAACTATTTTTTACTATGTTTGAAACATCCCAGCAAAAACTTGGTAATGTCATATAGTTACATATGTAGTTACTTTTCAATGACAAGGTTTAAAAACTGAATAAATTGTTGATTTTGATATAGTGTATGTTGTTAAAAAAATATAATAAAAAAATATTTGACAAAATATTCAAAATAAAATTTCTTGACATTTAAAAATACATAATTTTGTTTTAACTAATGGCTTCTGTAATATTTTAAAATCAATGAGTTACTGTACAACTTAAAAGTTATTAGTTCCTCTAATGACATCTGAGTAATGGCATCAGGTAAGTAGTTGCCTCTAATGTCATCACCGTGTTAAAATAATGCGCTATACAGCTAATGTGTAAGTAGTGCAAAGCCATTATATTAGCTTCTTAACTCATTACTTGGTAACCAAAGTTTTTGCTGGTATGATATTAAAAAACAAAAATTCACAACATATGCTTTAATAAATTTCTTTAAAGGGTGAAAAAAATTATCACTCGCAATACTCCTCCTGGGGTACATTTGTCTAGCTGCTAGTGGGCTGATTTAACTTATCCTATAGGAACGTTGTCGATTTGGCTGCCCAAATATTTTAATATCAGATAGAGGCCGGCAATTAACATCTAGTATTATAAAGGATTTAAATAAAACAACAAAGGTTCCATAAAACTCTGAAATCTGGACATCGTTGTGCTGAAAACTCACAATGGACAATTTCTCTTGGCCCAGTTTTACTTGGTATTCGAGCAAGTTTTAAAGAAGAACTGAAAGCATCAGTTGCTGAAATGGTTTATGGAGAAGTATTGCAATTACCAGGAGATTTTTTCACAGTTCCAAAAATTGATGAACCTTTTTCATTTGTGTCATCCTGTTTCTACAAGTACACACTCCAAACAAAAAGCAAGAAGTTACCAACATTTTCTCATGTTTGGGTTAGATTTGATTCAAATTCCAAAATTTTGGGAAGCAAATATACTCAATAGAAATTCAAAATACTTTACATTAAAAAACAACAATAAATACGAAAATATTTCAATTGATAGAGTTAAACCAGCCTATTTAGATTGGTTAGTTTAAACTCAGAGGGGAACAATGTAGTGTGATCACTTTATTAATTAGTATTATTTTTTTTAATCAAATAAGTTTTGAATTTTAATATTGTATTATAGAAAATTTTATTATTCTTGAGAAAACTTTTCTTGTCAGAAAAACTTTTTAATAACATAAAAAATAAAAACATTTTTAAATAAAATAAAATTATTTAAATATAAATAACCCTACACTGTACATAAAAATTCCTCAGTGCTAATTGAATTCAAATAAAAATCATTTAGTGATTTTTCCCATGTTTAGATTTTTTGTTGCCATTTTTAATTGAATTTTGATTTACTTTACTCAAAATTCAATTAAATTAATTAATTATTATAATTAATTATTAATTTTTGAGTGTTTTTTTTTTCAAATGCTGTATTAATGTAAAATAAAAAACCGTCATATATAGGAAAAAGACCATTACTTGGCGAATCTACCCTATGGGATGGGATTAACTTAAGTAGTGAAAGTATATAGATATCATGTACCATTTTAAAGATATAGCATTAGGTTTTAATGTACCATAAAAATGGCAAATTCTATTACTATTGAAGATAACATGTAACTAAACCCTTAAGAGCCATAGGGTATATTTTATATATTTAGTTTTCAAAGGGTTAAATTATTATTTATTAATTGCCACTTTTTTGAAAAATTTTTGCTTTTAGGGAGCTGAAGAAGTCATGAATTTAATCTTATGTTGTCTTTAAAAGGAAGTACTAAGAGGTGGAAAAGGCTGCAGAATTTCTTATTTAATCTATAGTTGTCATTGATTCTTCATAATTTCTTTTTTTTTTAATAAAAAATCTGTTTAAACCTTATTAAAAGATATCCCGGTTCACACACAGCAATTTTTCTTACGGTTTATAGGAGAGAGAGGAGAAAAAAATACTAAACTTTTACATTCTCTTTACTTCTCTCGTCCACAAAGTGAGAATTGCTGCAAGAAATGTTGCTATGTGTGATCCCAGACATAGTAAAAAAGCTAGAAAGTTTGTAAAATTTTTATTCTTCTTAGAAATTATTAACCTTCTTTCTAATTTATTTTCACTTTTTTTAGGAGTAATTATTAGGAAGCACTTGCTAATTCTTTGCTGTAATATTTAGTCCAATCATGATTTAAAAAATCGTATAAGTGTATTTCAAATATGTATTTTAGACCCTAATCTATATAATGTGTGATAATGTGTGTGATTATAGCATAGTCTATATGAATATAGAGTTGATATTAGCTTCTTTTTTATAAATCCTTTAGATATATGAAAATTATATGAAGTTTTATATAAAATTTTGTTTTATTATCATCAACGCACTACTGTCATTTTATCATTATTGATAACAGAAATTATGGAGAAAATTACAGATAAGAAAATTTTGTAATAAACAAAGAATTAATAGACAACATCAACAATAACAATGTTATCATTATAAACAGCAACAACAATTGCGATAACGATAATATTATCATCACCATCATCATTGATATGAGTGAGTATCATTACAAACGTCTATAACAACTTACACATACAAATGAAAATAATACCATTTTATTTAAATATTTTATTAAAGAATTATACATACATATGCATATATTTATTAACATACATATATGTTTGTATACATATCTGCATATAGCAAATATTTAAATACATTATTTACATTAGATTTATGTAAGTGTGTCAGTATTTTTTTTTTTTCTTTGGACTAATTTAGTCCTTTTAATGTTTTTATTTGTGTGTGTGTGTTTTTTTAAGTTTCCCAAATATCAATAATTTTCAATAAAAAAATAGCAAACACATAACACGTGTCTCTTCCAAGTATACAATATAACGATGCTCTCTTCAGTCCCTTAGTCATAATTGAAATGACGTTCAGTAATCGACAAGGAAAAGATTTATAACATTTAACCAGATTTTTCATGAGTTTGTCAGTCAGCCTATTAAACCAGACATGCATAATAATGATAATGATGATAAAGATTATGATTATATTTGTAGATGTATATGTATGTATTTTATAAAACAAATAAATACAATGACATAAACATACAATTTTTCTTATACATGTGTGTAAATAAAAAAAAAAGATTCATACACAAGTACTTATATACATATATGCACACTTTGTTAATAAATATTCATGGTCTTGTAAAGTATGAAGGATATCTAAGAAGTAGTTAATATTTTGATACTTTTTTTCGCAACGGCCCAATTCTTATATGTTTTTATATAAAAAAGAAACACCATAGGTGGGAAGGAAATTATTATGTTACGTTTTATAAAAAAATTTAAAAACAAATTATGTTCCTTAAATAACACTGATAAAAAATTAAACCTAATATAGGTTATAGATTTTCTTATGAACATTACACAACAACTTGAAGACATATTTGCACTAACAGTCTCGAAAACGTAAAAATCCTTGGTAAAAGTTAGTTATTTATATTAAGTATAGCAACATTAATTGCTATGACAGTTTAAATTTGGAAAAAATGTATATTAGTATAAATATGAAAGCCTACTTTAGGGCTAGACAGTGTAACCGTTTGGCAACTTTAGTCGCCATTTGCCCCCTTTTTCAACCACCTGTCCACGTTTTTGGCCCACTTTTTTTAATGGTGACTAAATTCCGACTTTTTAAGACTATATGCTAAATGACAAGAAACTAAGTTATTTAAAATATATCGACCCATTTTTTTAATAAATTAATAATTTTGAGATTGTTTCACAGTAATGGTGATATAAACCGTGGAATATTTATAATTGAACTGAAACTGTTAGCAACTTAAAAATAATAATATGGTTTACGAACAGCTATTTATTCTTTATAAACCGATTTTTTGGACTGGATTGAGGAATAAAAAAGTTTTGATGAATACTTACATAAAATATTTTATTAAAGTATTGACTTAAGTCAATAATTGTGGATCAATGCGTTTCGTCTAAAAGTGGTCCGACGTGGATTTTAACAGTTTTTGTGGTTTTTCTTAAAATACAAAGTTGTTATTAATAAATAAACGAGTTTTCTTAAGTTTTAAGTCAGTTTGGCGTTTTTTAGGGATGTCAATCACTAACAATAAAATTGTGTTTGTGAGAGTGAAAAAGTGCACTTACAGAAAAGATGGGTTTTATAAATAAAATTCGTCAGTTATACATGGTTCTTCATTCTTCAATAAAACTTTTATTTTTATACACTTTCGCTTTCCTTACACTTAAATTTATTAAAATTGAAGTAAAAATATAATTATCATTCCTCCCACTTTTTCGCAAAATATTAACATTAAAGAAATTTATTAATTTCGAAAATTTTTTACAGTGCATTTTCTACTTTATGCACTTTCAGCAACGATTAAATGAAAGAGCGTAAGAATACGTGTGAACTCAAGGCCCAACCAGTGAACTACATACATACATACGTGTGTATGTAGCCATTGACAAAAAAATTTTAGGTAGCGTATCGCAGAAATCTATTGAAATTAGATTTTTACGTAGCTACGTGACTTTTTAACAACCCTGCACTTTATCTTTCTTGCAAAATTACCAAAGAACAGGGTTGTTTTACACAATGAATGTTCAAAAACATANNATGTTCAAAAACATATGATACGTTTACTTTTGTTGACTAGTTGCCCAAAATGTTTCACTCTACTTTTCTTCATTCTACGATACGTTGAAAAGTTGACTGGTTGGGCCTTCAGCAAGCACAATTGTGCTATGAAATTGATTTTTTAAAAAAATCCTTGGCGACTTTTTATTTTGAAATTCCTTTTTTTGGACACCTTTTAAAAACGGTGTAGAACTCGCTCTTTGTGAATAAATTAAGGTAGCTTAGATTGGAATAAAAACCTTCTCAAGTTACTTAAAAATATAACGTAAGAAGGTTTAAGAATCCTTTTAATGGAATTGTAATGATCCTATTTATCGTATTAAGCAAGTACAATGAATATGGGTACTGGGGTCGGTCCATAATCTTGTTATTCTAACAAGATTATGGACCGAAACTAACTTCTACGCTTCTTAAGCATAGGTTCTACTATTTTTATTTGGTCTAGTCTATTTCCTGATCTAAATTCTAGATATAACTTGTTGAATGATTTAAAAAAAAAGAATATCGGAAGAAATTTCCAAAAATATATACAATATAATACAAGACTCTACTGAAAACTTATCAGAAGTTAATGTGTGTTATGTCCAGAGGAATGAAGATTTTTGCCATGCACTATATAGTAGTCCTTTCTTAATAATTTTTGATAAACACTATATAGTTTTTTATTTATGTATATTTTTTTTATATAATAATGTAATTATAAAGTTAATTTTTAATCAATCAAAAACATTTTTGATTGATTAAAACCAGATTTTTCTTCTTCTTACATAAAGTGATCTTAGGTATACGGAAAGTGTATGAAAATTTTAAATAAGTCGTTAAAATTCATATTGATATACAATATTTACAAGAAATTATTTTTTAATATTATTGCAAAAAGTTAAAAAAAATACATCATAAATGGAGAAAAAAAAATGAAATTGTAGACATTTTTCAAAAGTACATCCTAAAATTATGAGTGCACTTTTAAATAATAATTATTATTTTACTATATGTTTATATTTATAGAGTACATATTTATCTCTTATATGCTGTTTAAAATCTTTTAGAGATATTCATGTTTAAATTTACATGCTTTTGTGATTTTTTGGAATATTTTTTTTAAATTCAGAAAAAACTGGTAATATTTAAATGGATCCAAAGGGTATATATAGACAAAACTCCATTAAAAATTGCCAATTCGTATAAAACTCTCGTGGAATAAATGTTATATATTTTTTAATATCCTAAAACATTCATCATATGTTATAGGAGCACATTTGAAAAAATTGTAGTTCAGCACAAAGGTATAAAAGAAATTATTCTTTAATTCACTTTTTAAAATAGAAATATATAATACAGAATTATTAATACTTCCAAATAAATTCATCATAATTAATTCAATTATGTCTATCTGCCTCGCAGTTACCGTAATGTCCCTATATCCTGGAAACCATGTGAGGGTAACCAACGAATGTGTCGCGATTTTCTCCAGAGACAATCGGCATTTATGGACAATCCTTGATGTAGTGTAAACACCTGACACGGAACTATTAGCCGCTTTGCTGTCAGTAAATATGGGAATATCCTTATTTGATATTCCACTACGCTTGTTTATGGCTATCACTTCGGCCAGTACGGACAGTAGCCTGTGAGACAGTCTCAGGCTTAATTGTGCAGAGAAAACTCCGTCTGTAAAGATTTGAATTTCCTCCTCGGTTATGTGGTGACTATGTTCCTTCTGGTATAAATACCATAAACCCGGGATCAAACTGTGATATTAATATTGCATAATCGATTTTAAGGTCTCGATACAAACCACCGAGAATGTTTGCATGACCATATCATTGGTATTTCCATGCTTTAGTTGCACAAAGTCTTAACACTGAATGTGCAACAATCTTCATGGCCTCGATATCAGGTGATATCCAGTATGGTGTAGTGCCTTAATTGGAGTAGTTCTAAGTGCACCTGTTATTATGATCGTCATCATCCTTATTAAACGTTCTAACTTTACTTGCTGGTTTCTTTTCTCCAAAGCTGTCCACCAAACTGTTGCTCCGTGAAATAAAATCGGTTTGATCTCACAGTGGCACAACCAATATGCATTTTTGATGTTCAGTCCCCAGTTTAGTCCAATTGCCTTTTTACAGCAATACAATGCTGAGGCTGCTTTTGTGGTTCTTGAAATAGTAGTCAGATTCCAGGTTACTTTACTATCAAGATTAAGCCCAAATATTTAGCTTATTTAGATAGTGACACTGATACTACGTTTATCTTAGAGGTAGTGAATTTCGGGGTTTGTATATTCTGGTGAATTATATCAGTTCGGTTTTAGTTGGGTTGACACCCATTCCAACACTTCTGAAAGAAGTTTTTAGTTATTGCCAGTAGCTACCATCGCCACGTCATCCACATCTGCAATAGTTTTGCAGCAGATCTTTTCCATGGCTTTAAGTAAAGTCTTAATATTCAGACTCCGTAGCAATGAGGACAATACTCCACCTTGTGATGTTCCTCTAGTTGCTATTCTCGGATTCAATGCACCTAATTTCATTATTTTGCCGACTAAAGAGATGACCATCGGGTCAATCCTCAATCATAGCGTCAAGAACTGAGTCGGACTTGATATTGTTGAAAGCACCTTCTATATCCAGGAAGGCTACAAGCGCATAACCCTTATAGTGAAGAGATCAATATGGTCCACAAGATTGTATAGCGCAGTTTAAGTAGATTTTCCATTCATGTAAGCATGTTGGGAGTTAGATACATCATGGTCTGATGAAAGTTTCAATACACCTCTCCAAAGTTTTAAACAGGAAGGAGGATAGACTTATTGGTTTGAAGTCTTTAGCTGTCTTCACAACAGCTATGATTCGGTGTTGGATTATCGGGATCTTCGATATACCACTCCATTAGGGTATCTTGGGTGGAAATGGTTCACGTTCAGATTAACAACTAAATGAAAGTTATTAATCGCTAGAACATCTGGGTGTTATTGTGGATTTCGATTTGAAAGAAAACTTTTAGAATTTCAATGTACAAAGTATACAAATTCGAAAGATTTTCTTTTCAAATTCAAAAAAGGAAAAATATATGTTATTAAGAAAAACATACCCAAAAAATATGCATTATTAAATTATTTATGTATTTTCGGGTAATTATACACTAACAATTTTATTAATTTTTTTATAAAATGTCTGATTCGAATAGATAACAACAATAGATGACAACATTCACGTAAATCCGCCCCCTACTTATGTGTAACCTAAAACGTAAATTGTTCGTATGGATTTGGTATCAAGTAAATTTTGATATTACTTTAGGATCAATGATCAATATTAAATATCTTTGAATAGAAATTAGTCCTTTTAATGACATTCTAAAATACCTACTTTTAGGGCAATTATTATTACGTGCCTTAATTTTCATAATAGTAAAAGGTAACTTTAATTAAAGTGAGGTATAAAGTGAACTTTAAAACTTTTCGTTATTACAATTTCGCTTGGAAATTAAAATTAATATGTTCTAAAATATAAATATATCAAACGAAAAGTATCGATTTACGTTTGACAATGTACTTGTACTTGTACGATAGTGCAAACGGAAATTTTCATTATTATTATTCTTTTTTTTTGTTTACTGACATAAACATTCATGTTTTAGATGATGTTTGCCAATTTTTGCAGAAAATATCGGGCACACTTTCAATACATAAACCCTCACTATAAAAAATTTAAAGCTTAGGATGATCTCCCTTAGTTATCGGCCTGTCCGATAACATCATACCTTTAGCTATTGGCAAGTTGTAATAATGGGCCTTAAAGAGGTAAGTAGTGGCCTCTAATATGTTGTTAAGCGAATATGTAAGTAGTGGGAAGCCATTACCTACCAATTTTATTAGCTACACACATTTCTAATTCATTTAAACATCTAATTGATTGATTTAATTAACTTATTAATTGGAAATATTTGTTTGTTTTTAATTTCTTACAGCTTTTAATAATTGATATAATAATTTTGGTGGGAGATGCAAATTTGGACAAGTTTTTAGTTGAGTGAATTATTTTCATATATATTTCTTAATTGGCGAATTCTCTGATTAAGTAAGTGAATAAATATATAAGTAAAAATATACAAATAAATAAATAAATAAATAAATAAATAAATAAATAAATATACAAATAAATAAATAAATAAATAAATAAATAAATAAATAAATAAATAAATAAATAAAGATTGTATAATATACTTTATTTCGGTTCCTAAAAGTATGTTTTGAAATAAAACCGAAAAAAAAATTATTTCACTTTAGAAAATTTTAAGGATGATTTTGAGCTTTAAATAATTATATCCCACAACCATAGAGGTTCAAATTTTTTAAAAATATATTTTCATTGCCAAAAAAAAGCAAAATTGATAATAAAAATTTCATATTTATAGAGAACAAAAATCCAGCAACTAAAAGATATGAATTATAAACGACTTTTTTTTTAAGTGACGTCAACAAGAAAAAAAAAATCATATTTATCATCCAAAAATAGAAAAATACTCAAATCCTTTTAAACTAGCATCCTTTAACCGCTCATACATACATATATATTTATCTATGTTTAAGGACACATTGTATGTAATGTTTTGTAATGCAACTTCATTACAACAATGACAGTGATTATGATTATAAAACATCATATGAGTACATATTTGTAGTTTTTAATCTAAATATAAACAAAAACGCAATTGCAGACAAAACAACAAGGAATAAAATATAAAAATAAAAAATAGAAAACAAAACACATTGAACAATGTGCAACTATCAATTGGGTTCATCATAATCATCATCATTATTGTAATTTTATAAACCATCCCCCTTCTTTTATGTTCTTTTTTTTATTATTATTATTTTTCATGTGGGTGCTTTTTTCTACTGATAAGAAAATGTTACCATCACTCAAAGCATTTAATAAGCTCACAACATTTCACTCAATTATTTGAGTAGAGAACATAGACACACACACACACACTTATATAAACTCCTTTAAACTGTTAACTAATACAAGTTTGTCGCATGCGCCGTTTCCGTTTGTGGGTCTTCCTTCACACGCACAAATGTGGGTAGATAGACCAACCCATTTTATTTATACTTCTAGTATGTCGCCTTGTGTTACGAAACTTTGAACTGCGTGAGCCGAACAACTAATTGTTGTAACAAACAACGAACACAACAGTTAAAATTATAGACTTGTTGCTCTAAACAATTGTTGCTTGTGGGCTAAAGAAAAGTGTTCGTTTGTCCATTGTGTAGTTCGTAAAATGTTGTTCGTGTAGAGTGAGCTTACGTTCGTCACTTGTTGCTTTTTGCCGGCCTACAATTGAATTTTGTAAAATATTATGTTGGCATTCCTGTATCATTCCACAAGTGGCATCATACGTTTCCGGTTACGTTGGCATCCGCTTAGTTGAATTTATACGTTGGCGGAAGTTGGTCGATTGTTTAACGGTCGGATTTTGTTTCTTTTTGCAAAATACACAAATTGCATTAAATTTTTTAAAAAAATTTAATTGTGAAAATAATTAAAAAAAAAAGATAATAATAAATACACAAACAAAAAATCGGAAAAGGTGTTAATTGCAAAAAAATTGTAAAAAAATTAAATTTACAAAAATATTGAGATTAAGCAACATTTTTCAAAAAAAAGGATATTAATTTCCTTATATTTAAAATGAATTTTGTATTTAAAAAAAATTAAATGAAATATAAAATGTTTTAAAAATGTTCAATTATACTGTGTTATAGAAAAAAAAATAAATTTTAAAAATATTATTTAAAATAAATATTCATTTAAGTATCAATAGGTAAGTAAGTCTATTTGAATTTAAATTAATTTCAAATACATGTTTGGTATTAGAGGAAGATCGATTATAATTATTGATAGAGGTTTTAAAATTTTAAAATAAAATCACCTTTTAACCCATTTCCGACCAATACTCGATTCCGTTCAGATAATTTTACGAAGTTTGGCACAAAGTTTGTTTTTGTAATTGTGATAAGAAATTGAGAAGAATTTAACGCCTGAATATTTTTTGTTCCGATATACAGGGCCTGGAAAATTTCAAAAATCGTACCACTTTTTGACCCAGAAAATTTTAATGATTAACATCTTGAAAATTTTTGAAATTTAATTTAAAGCTATTTACCTTTAGAAAGCATCCATAACATAAAAGCAGTTTTCGGAAAGCAGATTAAAAGATATCGACGAAATTACCATTGATGCGTTTTCGCAACACCAACGTTTTAGGCGATCTGTATGTCTTTAACACCTAATTTTGTACAGCCTATGCATTAAAAAATTGATTTTTTTCTCATATCTTTAAGATAACATATTAATATAATAAATAATGCAAAAAAATAGCATTAACTGCATAATTAGTTAATTAGACGATGTTAAAGTTACTGATGCGAAAATGCAACAGCGATCGGAAATGAGTTAAGTTTTTTTTCGATAATTCCCTGATTATATATTTAGATTTAATATTTAGGATTTAATTTTTTTGTTTAATTTTTGAATATGTTTTCACAATCATAAATATTTTTATGGTAATAATATTATTTTAAATTTAAGCGAGAATATGGTTTTATTTCAATTTAAAATCTTATAATTATAAATATATTTTTGTTAAAAAGTTTTTAGTACTTGTCTACTTACATTAGTTTCTATTTATTAAAACTTCAAGTAAGAAAAACTTCAACTAATTATTCAAAATTGTGTAAAAATTATGGGCGCTGGAAATAAAATAAAAATATAATTATAACTAAAAAAGTATAAAAATTAAATTTCAATATAATTAAAAAAAAGTTTAATAAAACTTATTAATTTAAATAGTAAAATACTAAATATTCAAAACAGAAAATACTACACCTGTAGGAGATAAAACGCTCAGGTTATTTAAAATGACAATTAAAAAATCGTGTTACTTAATTACACTTTATTTTATATATGTAGAAGCTACGATTATATTCATACAATGTTTATAGTTATACATTGTCAAGCTCAATATCACATAACCATATTATAGTTGCTGCAATTATATAAATAATTACAAGGATCATAAAAACATTTTAATATAATATTTTTATAATTATCTTATTCATTTTATATTCTTGAACTTCAAAATTTAAGATTTGTATGTTCTTATTTGAATCTCAAAATATTTCATTTTAATCATTTGTAAATTGAATTTTTAAAAATCATTATCAAAATTTTCGTTAAAAGAAAATTAACCTTGAAATGGCCCCTATGTTATGAATAATATGCTAAGTGAAACGATTTTTTAAGAATAATATATTATATACATTTGTCATTTGTATGGATAACATCAGGAATTTATCTCTAGAAGCATTTAGAAAGTTAAGTGAAAAAATTCCCCTCCATCTGACATCACTGGTTCACATAATAATTCATGCAGTTTATATAAAACTGTGAATGTGCTTCAAAAAAAAAAAACTGCTTTTTTGAAAAATTTTCGCCCTTGTTTTCTCAACTTTGGGACTATATGTCGCAAAATACGCGCAATTACAGCAATATAAATTTCTGTTCCAAATACAGTATTCGTTTTGGGGGCACATAAGCCCCATCCAAAAAACAGAAAAATGTATATTATTTTCTTAAGATAAACCATAATATGCTCTAAAATAATGAGTTTTATATGCATTAACATTTCCAAAAATCTGATCTTATTGATTACATATAAAGTTAAAAGAAAGTAGTTTCTAATCTACTTTTATGTAATGCAGAAAATATGTTGGTATCATAATGCAGAAAATATGTGGGTATTAAATATTAGATCGAACAATTTAAACAAAATAAATTATTTTATTAGAATTACATATTCGTTGTATTTGGTTACGTGTATGTTTATCCTTTTTCTAAGAAATTTACCGTTAACAATTTAAAAAATTACAAAAAAGAAAACATAATAAATATATTGTATAACTCTATTGCAATACTTGACAAATTTATAGTTTTTAATCAGAATTAATCACAAACAACAAAATACAAGTAAATACGATTTAATTCTTAATATAGAATTGATTTCCTGAAAATTTATAAATCTGACGAAAACTGAAGGTCGGTATATTTGACAATAATTTTTTTTCTTTTGTAGGCACTAGGTAATCACATCCCTAAATAATTATTATGATTCAGTTTTATTATATTATAAACTATTATAAAATAATATTATAGGATGCTTTTATCATATAGTAATTATATTATATTATAATTCCATTGCGATATATATTTTGTTTTCATTTTGTCATGTTATAATTCCATTTTATTATACATATAAATATTTCTAGTTTAACACCCTCCCATATTTTTATATCTATATTCATACTGAGA
>MINK01172505.1:0-20569 GCA_001735545.1 Phormia regina
TATACTTCTTTTCTGAGTATAAGCAAATTCATTAAATCCATTTTCAAAAATCATAAATAATATTAAATATTTAAATATAAAAAATTCCATTAAATTTAATTAATGTTAAGTAATTTAAATCTGTCATTGTCAAATACTTAAGTAAACGCATATTACTATTATAAACATTCAATTTATTCTTTATCTTTTATATTTCAAAAATCATATATTAAATTTAAATTCATTATACTTTTTTTAAATAATATGGTATATCAAACACACAAATCAACCAAAAGGCAATACAAAATTGCCCAAAAATAAGAAATACAAATGTTTCCCAAATAACTGAAAAAAATACCCAAATTCTAACAATATTCGCCGACTTTCAATATTTATGATTTTCAGTCTGTTATCTGGTTCATCAATTCGTTTGATTAGTACATCAGAAGTTTCACGGGATACTCTAATGTACACATTTTAATGTATCTAGACAAAGTTACTCACGAGATACTATTTGACGTTAAATATTTACATATATTTGAACAGGTACATACATACATACATAAGTATTTCCATATGTATGTAACATTTGTCTGCATGTAAAATTAAACTCTGTTAAAGTTTGCACTTTCGGATAACAGTGATGTAAAAAAAATGACAACTGCCGCCATAATGTTTTATTACCATTTCATTTCTTGAGAGTGAAATAATTTTATACTCTTGGTAAAGAACAATATGAAACGAAACATTGTGATGAGCACAAGTTTCCAGCAAAAATAAAATTCAGTTGTTTCGTGGTTATTGTGATGCGCGTTTGTTTTCGTGGAAAAGCGGTAGAAAGAAAAAAATTATAATTTTTTTGTTTTAAATATTTTCCTAAACACCATCGAACGCATTTACGTTAAACATATTTCTACTTATAATAAAAATTGTGTATTTTTGTAAAGCAAATTATTAATTGTTACATTGCCAAAATTTTTGGAGCAAAAAAATAATATATTAAAATATGAAGATAAATAAAATGAATTTAAATAGAATTGAAAAAGGTTTCTCGAATGATGATTAAAATTAAACAAAATATGTAACTATTTTTTATAAAAGCAAAGTTGTTAAAATTGTTTACATAAAAGAAATATTTATATAAAAGAAATTTAAAAAAAAGTGTATTTTGTGAACAGATTGTAAAACCACCCATTATCAAAATTGTGGATTATTTTTGCGGGGTGCATCAAAACGGATTATCATTAGTGTCACATTTGAATGTGATATTTTCGTTATACAAACAGAAATTAAGGTAAGATATTTAGTAAGAAACACTTATTCGCACACATGAATGTTATGGAAATTATATTAATTGGGATTTTTGAAATATGTAGTACAATCAATATCTACATATGCATATTGGCACAAATGTATATATGTATGTACACATATTACTTTTAGTTAAGCTAAGGTGAATGAATCGATGTCTGAAAACGACGATTGTCGTCAACAGCATTCATCCAACTTAAGCATAATAAATATTCACCGTTTAACATTTACAACATTACACTTCAAATCCCTTCTCTTTAATATCCATTTATTTTGTTGTATTATTATTTTTTTTTTGCGCATCCATACTTGTATATTTTTCGTATCCCATCCACAATGAATTTAGTTGAAGAAGTCAGTCAAGCCAGTCGCATCTTCAGGTTAGAGTTACTTTTCCAAATTAAAACGATTTAACCTACTTTCCGACCAACCCGTACACTCATAACAAGCTGAGTTAACCTAAGCTAAGACAACCTACCGACAGTCAGACCCACCGACATACAGACAATAATAAAACGACCTACCGACAATCACTTAAATGTTTGTATGAACATCATCTCTTGTGTGTATATAAACATAAGTACTTTGTGAGTTTGTATGTATGTACGTATTTTTGTAAGCATGTATAGGTATGTACTGGAGTATAAGTATGTATGTTTAATGTACAACAAGCAGTAAGGAACTTCATAACTACAACAGCAATAATAATAAGAGACAGCAGCAACGTTAGCCGCATCAGAGACAACACAAGCACCAGTAATTTTAACTTTACTTAGTTACTGTGTATATTGCATGAAATACAGAAAAGCTGCAAAAATGAAATATAAAAAAAATATCAAGTATCTACCACACTTATCCCTGTACATAATATTTAAGTCTCATTATTTAGTTGTAAGAGGAAAAAAAATATTTAATTATTTTTAAGTTTTCATCAAAAACATGAAATATGGATATAACATTTACATTAATTAGACACTATAAGTCATTTACGTTTCCTATTTACTGATAAAGACTTGAAAAAGAACTATATACAATAAATTATATATAAATATGTTGTTATGCCCATCTTAAGAATTTATTGGATTTGGCCTTCCATATTTAATGCATCGAACTAAGAGACCATCATTTAATCATCGGATCTTCCGAGTAAACAAATGTACGACAATGAAATTTCTAACAAATCCAAAAATTGGAAAAAAATTCATATTCAATAGATTCGACTAAATATTATATATCATTGTTACTTGTTATTTAAACAATTTCCTACAAGATCAACAAAATGTTAATGTCTCCAATAACTATAATGATAATAATACTATATTATCTCATACAACATATAACCGTATAATGTGTTGCGAATTGAGTAAATTAGTATCTATATAAAGCAATTCACCATAATGTTTTGCCAATTAAATTAATAGCGTTATAGTAGGGATGAATGTACGTATGTTCGTATGCTAAAGTTTGGTTACCTTGTGCAATGAACAGAGGCGATAGGATAAATAGATGTACATACCGAGTACATAATATATATGTATATATGTATATATATTCATACAACAAAGTTCTTTGCTCAATTCAACTTTTGAGTCTGATGGGAAAATGAAAGTATCATCAAGAGATCACTTGGTTTGGTTCGTTTCAAAAAACAACTGTGATGATGTACTACTATGAGTATAATAAGTATGTCGTTTAGCTAGTTGTACATACATATTTATAAAGACACAAACATAAATACATACATACGTACATTTGTATGTTTGTAACTGTGTTTGGTGAATCGTAGTTTGTTATTTCACATAATGGTATTAACATACATTTTTTTTATTTACTTGTACTAGTATTTTGTTGATGTTGTTGATTTTCATCTATGTTTGATACTTTAACATTAACATTGTATCGTTTCGTTAAATTATTACTGCAAAGCAGATGTTTAAAAAACACTAACTTGTAAATGCTAGAGATGTTGCTTTTAGCATTTACTTTTAAAGTTAAAGCTTAATAATAGTCAATACAGAAAACAAAAAATACCAAACGATCAGCTCTTAGGTATGAATCACATTCTTTTTGTTGTTGTATTCTTTTTCTTATTATTTTTAATAAATGATTGTACAATGTAAAGTCATTGTTGTCGTTGCAAAACCAGATAAAACAACAACAACAGAGAAACAAACGTTTTGAAGACGACAACTAAGATGATGATGATGATGACTACGACTTTTAGTATTTTGTGACAATTGCACAAATTGTACATTAAGCTTCTTACACGAAATCGAAAAAAGGAGAAGAAGCGAAAAAAAAAAACAATCAAGAAATAAATAAAATACAAGATGAGAAATCTACACAAATCGTCTTGAACAAACATCATCTTCATTAAAGTGTTGTAGTGGGTTGTTGTTGATGTCAATGTTGTTGTTGTTGTGTTTTGTTGAATTGTTGGTTTTTGTCAGTCTTCTTCATTGAACATCGCGTGGGTAGTTCAAATATTTGCTTTGTTGATTGCTTTATTAAAATACAACAACTTCGAAAACAGTTTACATACCTTTACTAACAAACACACATACACACAAACACTCTCTCATGCATATAAAAGCAGTTTACATACAGTAATATTAACCATTGTGGATTCCTATAAGAGCATGTGTATTGCCAAAGATTCCAAAGTACTAAAGTGATTGAATAGACAACAACGAAACAGGTATGGAAAAATATCAAAAGAAAAAATTAAAACAAATATACACAAACGAATCTTATTGCAGTACTTTAGGGAATGTAACTATAAAATATACACCTTCATATCTATCTATCAAAGAATGTACATGTATATGCATATACTACATACAAACATATGTACAATGTATATGTGTGTACAGATATTTGTACTCATACAAAATCAATGTATGTACTATGATTAGTTGTTAAAGGTGCAGCGATGACAATGTACAACTCAAACATATATACATACATATAGTATGTGTACACATTCATATATATATATATATATGAATTGTTACAACAACACAATAACCAAACAATGCTAGTTCATAGAATCAAAGTGTCACAAATGATAAGAATTAGCTTTCAATATTTTTGATTATTCAATATGTACAACTGTGACAACAACAATGATCGTCGTTTTAAAACAGCGACATTTAGGTTGCCATCAATAAAATATTGAATGAAAATGTATATACATATGTACTTGAATACTTCATTATTCAAAAGTCAATAGATTTCTTTTAATAAAAAAAAATAAAATACTTAAGTGGCCAACAACAAGTTGGAAATAATTAAAATAATTCAATATTTTATAACGATTAAAGTACCCAGAATATATAAACATGAGACGAATGTGATTCGGGAAAAAAGGAACGAACTATAAAAATCGTGATTCTCACTTGAAGAAATTCCTTAGAGTTTTTAAAGTTGATTTTTTTTTAAGCAATACAATTTGGTTGACACTTCTGTGGGCGTGTAAGTTGGTGGATCATGTCCATTTTCCTTTTTAAAGTTTATATCGATTCTCGAACTATCCGTTTAAGTGATATCAATAGAGAAGTATGAAATAAAGTTACAACGGCCACCTTGATGATGTCCTCTTCGAGTGATATCCCGCTTTTAACAGACAGAAAGACGGATGGACATAGCTAAATCGATTCATAATCTTTTCAGAAACTATGTTACAAGGAATGACAAAATCCATATATATTTATAAAAGTAGATATATATATTTAGCTTTTGGAAAATAACATCAACTCTGTAAGGAAAAACAAAACGAAATAGAATCGATAAAATATTTTATTTAACTTCTAAAAGTGATAGAAAANGGGAAAATCCTGAAAATTGTAAGCAAATGAGGGCATATAACGAATTTTTAATTTAATAAAATTTTCGTGTAACTTTGTATATTAATTTTACGCATAAAAGTGATCCATATTCATATCTTTACATAATGTCAATGAAGTATACGGGTATTTTAATTTTATTCTTGTATATCTCTTGAAGATACAAAAGTATTTAATTAAATAGAGCAGAATGAAATGAATTCCGATAATGATTTAAATAAAAAATTTTCTGAACGATTAATTACAAAATTCTGTTTTAGTTTCAAAATACATAAGTATTTTGTTTGTATTGAAGAAAAATAATTAAATAAATAATATTATTAATATATATAATTGTTTACACAAAATTGAGACTTTTGTATTCAAAATTCCACCACAAATTTATTTTAAAAAATGTTTAAAGTTAAAAAGAAAAAACAAATAATAATAATAATTAAACAATTGCAGTCAGATTTTTTCTAATACTCATCAACAGAGCAACCAAAAGTATGTTAAAACATAATATTAAGGATTTTTTTATTAGAGAAATTGAATATTTAATATTATATATGATTTTCAAATACGATAAATTGATAATTTTCATTTTAAAAATTTATAGAAATTTTGTAATTTGCTTATACAATATTTTGTGGTATTAAATATTTTTAATTACGAAATGAAAACTTTTTATTAATTTCTTAACAAAAATGAACTGTTTTTGGCACGAATAGTAAACAATTTAAAATTAAGCTTGAAAAAAATATATATATTTTAAAAGTGTTTTTTAAAGTATTTTTAGATAAAATTTTTGGTTGCCCTGCTCATCAGAAATGCATAAAATGGAACTACATCAATATGAAAAAACAATTGCACCATGTTGCACTCATACTTAGTTAGAATGCAGTACATACATACATCATAGTAAGAGTGTTTAATATACTGCATGCATGTTCTATGCACACTACAAATAAACAACAAACTGACAAATAAACAAATAAACAAACAAACGAACATGTTCACTTAACAAAAAGAGTGCATAAACGTTACACCAAAATGTGAACGTATGTATGTATGTATGTATTAGGGTATGCAATTGAATAATATTCATTTAAAAAATCGTATAAGTTTTGAAAAATAATAATTGAAATAATAATAATAATATTGGAATTAACGAATATTTACACAAACAAATATTTTTTAATATATTTTCCATGGAATAGTTTTAAAAACATTTTAATGCATATCTATTTTTTAATATGGATACCCTAATACGTACATACATCTATACGTAGGTACCTATTCACTCGTACATGAAATATGCATAAATAAAATGCCACACTATTCGTATGATGATGATGATGGTTCATTGAGTGGCATTTTGATTTTACACGAGGGGATTGCATCCATCCATTGTTAACATTCATCTATGTACGAATTGTATGGGATTATAATGCTTTTGTTATTGTTAGTATTAATATATATATTTTTTCTTTGTATTTCTATTGTAAAAATATTTATATAAATGTGTAGATGTGTTTTTGTATTTTTCTTTATTACCACAATCCAAACAAACAAAAGTTCGAGTACAAACATACTCACTCACTCACACACACACACACACACACACACACACACACACACACACACACACACACACTAACTTAACATTATGTACTTTGTCTTTAATGTTTTGTTTTCCATTGTTTGAGCATCAAACAAGTATAATTATTAAAATTTACTCTCTGTATAAGAGTGTTTTTTTTTTATAAATAAAATGAACAAGTGACATTTACACGTCAAATTCCATATTTTCATATAAAAATATATTTCTAGCATTTTTGTGATGATAATTGTTGTTATTGTTAAATAAAAATATTTATGTAAGTATACTACTTTAAGCATTAATTGGACACATACAGAACCATTCATTCAACATATTTTATGTTAGGGTTATCAAATTGTAATAGCTTTATTTGTATTAATTCAAAATTACCGGAATTTTTGAAGAATATAATATTAAATGTCATGTTAAAATTTAAATATCGTACATGGTCAAATATGTTGATATCTTGACACTAAAAAGTTGTATGATTTTTTTTTTCAACAAACAGTGGATGAGCATTAATTTCTTACATTTTAATAAAATTTATTTCTTTTTTTTTTGCGTAGGCATACTACAGAAATATTTGTGTATGCCCAACACTTTTGTGTGTGTATGTATACAATTATAGCTCATTTATTTAATTACATTTAATAAACTGAAATAAACAGGAAACTATTACATGCACATAAGTAAATGTAATAGAATATAAACATACATATATGTAAATTTATAAATATGTATGTATGTGTAAATATTATGTTTAATATGAATATTTATGAATAAATACATTTTCCCACACATTTATAAATACATTCACAACGTATTGTAAGTTGTAGGTTGTATGTCATCTATAAATTTTGAACACAATGTCGTAAAACATGATTTTTTTTTTTTTGAAAAAGATGTACTTTAACAAAGTAACTTTTTGCATATTTATAATTTCTTAAACTGTGGAATCAAAAATATTTTGTAGTACTTATTATGTGTCTATATACATAAATACCTTACCTTCTATAAAATTTATTGAAATTTATGTTTAAAACTGTAAGGAATATTTCTTATAAATGTTGGTGACCCATACAATGAAAAGGGTTCGAAATCTCCGTGAGAAATTAAAATGAAAAATGTTCATTCACATATAGGTATATCCCTAAAAAGGAAGTATATATATTGCTCTAACACTTCATAGTATGTGTTAGTTATGTGTGTGTTTCTATTCTAGTTTGGTAACTAAAGAATTAAATTGAATCCCTAGAGTGTGGTTTTGTTAGGTTTGAATTGATTTTGCTTCTCTTTGAATTTTCCTCAGGTAACAAAAAAAAAAAAAAGAAACTTCTATTGTCTGTTGTATATTTGTATGTGTGTGTATGTCCATAAAGTCCTTGTGATTTTATGCTATATGCTGTATTTGTGTGCTTTTGTGTATTTATTTTTTTATTTATTATGGGGGATATTAAAGGAAGGAAACTAATTTTCGTTACTTTAAAAGTCTAATGTTAAATGCTGAGTGTTAAAGTAATTGGTGGCAATCGATTTTATATACAATAGGAAATATGCTTTGGGCTATTTTTTAATTAAAAGTTCTCAATAAAAATATTATCAAATCAATACTTTGAAACTAACATTTATTTTATTTGTATTTTTTATATTATTTACAAAAAAGATTTTTCTATGAAAATATTAAACTTGTCATGGTTTTAATTTAATGTAAAATAATCAAATACGTAATTTAATATTCTCATTTCAATAATCTTTATAAAAAAATTTACTTTCATTATTCAGTAGCGGAAATTAACTTTAAACCGTGTATACGCATCGATTCGACACAAAAAATAAACTGAAATAGAATAAATAAATGACCCAAGTTGTAAATGCCACATTCATTTAGGAGTAGAAGAAAAATATATACCATATAAAAAGAAAACTTATACCGATATTTGTGTGTATATTGAAATAAGTCTGAAGACAAAATCTTGGAGTTCTTTACCTCACCAGCAGCAACAGCAGCATTAAAACAGAAGTGCACACATTAATCATAATCATTTACGGACAAGGAATACAAAAATAGAATCTTAAACACCAAGAAATCGAAAAAGAAGAAAAAATAAAAAACGAATAAATAAAAAACGGAAGCAAACGACGAACAAACCAGAAAATAGTCAAGCCGGCAGGCTACCAGTCTAATACGGTATCAAAATAAGTGGGGGGAGCCGTAACACAACAACAACAACAACACCAACAGCAAGAGGAGTCGAAAAAGAAAAGAAAACTAAGAAGAGGATTAAAGTTGAATTTTTCAAAGGTTGTTGTAACAGGAACATAAACAACATTAAATGTAATTAGTGCCTCTTGTATTTAAAGAAACGTAAAAAAGATAATTTATACTCATAAATAACAAAACAAACGAAAACAATCAAAGAAGATTTGCTGACGTTTTAGTAAAAACAGATTCTCACATGGAATTTGCGTTTAGTAACACGCAATCTAAATGAATGATTTACTGTGGTAAAAACAACAAAAACGTTGTAAATAAAATATACAAAACGAAACGAAGACGAGCTAAATAAGAAAAACACCAAAATTAAATATTAGAACATAAACTTTAATTGTCATCATTCATTCATTTCATGAAAATGGCACCGTCCAAATGTCATTACAGCTTATCACTGTCATCGTTAATCATACGTTTTTGCAAATCTAGCCTTATTGTATGTATCGGACTTTTTACAATCCTGCTGACCAGAGCAGGTCTCACAAATGGTGCTGTGCTATCATCATTATCGTTCAGTAACATGGAATATGATACTATGAATTGGAATCATATTGTCGATTTAAATGAGGATTTCCGTTTGCTATGGACAATCATTAATCAGGACATAACATTCGAAATACAAGTACGAACCTTAGGTTATGTAGGTTTTGGCTTTTCAAAGGATGGCAATCAAATTGGTGCCGATATGGCGGTGGGCTGGGTAGAAGGTGGCCACACATTCTTCCAGGTATACATACACAATGCTTGATAACGTTAAAACAAATGCTTAATAAATTCTATTTCCTTAGGATCGTTATGTTGATCAATTTGGTTCGGCCGAACCTAAAATAGATCCATCTCAAGACTATATACTTATTAAGGGTTATGAAAATGGTACCCACACGGTATTGAGATTTCGTAGAAAGCTGGATACCTGTGATAATAAACATGATATTACAATAAATGTAAGTGTTATAATCGAATAAGATTAACGGGAATAAATAGCTGTAGCTATACATACTTCGAATCGAATGTCTCTTTCATTATGTATAGGAAAATTTAAATGCTTCCCGTTAGTCTATAAATGTATTTAATTTAATTTGGAATTGAAATTTAATTTTACTAAAAATTCTAGAATAATACCATGCGTGTAATGTTCATGTACTACGATGAGGATCCTCCAAGAGGTTCTGCTACACCAGCCGCTTTACCAAATCCAGAGGAAGCTTGGCGTCCCTATAGATCATTGTTGCTGTTGCAAAAATCACCTTTGGACTTATCACTTTCAGAGAGATCGGCAAGAATTTTAGAACTACGTAATCAAGGAGTCGAACTACCATACGGTGATGATTCTCAGTTTTGGTGTAAAATGTTTAAAATAGATAAATTGGAAAGAAAACATCATATAATTAAAGTAATTTTTAATAAAAAAAAAAAAAAAATACTATGGGAATAGAGTTCTAATATTGTTTTTTTTTTATGTTCTAATTTTTATTAATTTAGTATGAACCAATTTTTGATTCTTCTTGGAGTTATCACTATTTACAACAAATGACATTGTACGAATGTCAGGGCAATAGTGTTGAGCTGGAACAATTCTATAGTGGTAATGGACAAATGTGTATGGGTGTTAGAAGTATGTCCGAAGCTTGCAGTGCCATTGTTGCTTCATGGACTAGAGGCTCAGAAGTATGTTTGTTTAATAAAACCTAAAATTGTTGGGATATTTTTGATTATATTGTCTGTTAATTTTTTAGGGATTTGTGTTTCCTCCAGAGGCTGGTTTTCCTTTGGAATCAAGACACAACAAATACTATATGTTGGAAACGCATTATAACAATCTAAATGCTGAATTTGAGCCGTATCAAGCTCGTCGTATGACCGATAGTTCTGGTTTGAAAATTGTATTCACACCAGATTTGAGACAACATGATGCTGGAGTGCTATCAATTGGTAAGTAACATACATTTTCCTAATTCCAAGCACATATCTTTGGATAATAATAAACATTCATGAATGTTAACTTTGTACAGCAGCATATTTCGTATGTGCTGTCAATAAATTCGACGTTTTATTAATTTGTTCGCTTCTGTTCTTTGTTTGTTTGTTTTTTTTCTACGTTTTGCTTGACATAATAAAGGTATGGATCCTAATTGGCGCCATATTATACCACCTGGACAGGAACGTGTTGTTTCACAGGGTCAGTGTATGGAAGATTGTACTGGTTCGGCTTTTCCACCCCAAGGCATAAATATTTTTGCAGTAATGATGCGCACTCATCAAATTGGCAAAGAAGTTAAATTGCGTCAGGTAAGTTACACAACAAGTTCATACATAAACTATCAATATCAACATTACATTTGTATGCAACTGTATTTGTAAGCCTAAAGCTTAAATGAAATAAGGTTTTGTATGTTTCTAAAAATGCACTAATTGTTGTACACATGTATGTGTAATCTAGTTCTAAATAATACTTAAATGGTACCGAATTCAAAACAAAATCTAAAATTGTTTGTCAAGTATTTTCAAATAAGTTAAAAACATTTGGATTAAATTAGCCTTAATGATGATACCCGCACCATGCCTTCTTCTTGTTTTTTTTTTTTATTGTTAGTTTGATTTAAAAAGTGGATGATTTCAGTCAAATCGTCAATCAACAATTTGACATTTTTATATGAAATATTTTTTCATTACATTTTATTTGTCAATATGTATGTGTGTGTGTATCTATGTGACCAATACCATACAAACTATTTATACTTCTATCGAATGGGTTTGTTATTTAATTTTTTTTCTTTTACTACTTTTAAAGCTTTATAGCTATTAGACATAATATGGCCTCTCGAAAGAATTTTTTTAGTTATGTTGAATGTGGTCTCACTACACTACACTGTATAAACAAGTATACCTTTAGTCATACTTTCTACACACAATAATTACCTCAATTTGCAGGTAGTCGGCGACTTTAGTGTTATTGTGTGTATACGAGTAAATACAGTGCGGTGAACTGATGTTGTTTTTAGGGGTAATGGTGGCAATGATGTTTGTGGCTTTAGAGCTTCAATGTCGTTGCTTTGTTTAGTTAATATGTTGACTACATAAGTTGGTTTGTTTAATGTTGTTAAATCGATTTAGCGTTTAAATTATTAATTGACTAAAGTCTAATATGAACACAAACAAATTTCTTTTTCTACAGATTCGACAAAGTGAAGAACTCTTTCCCATTGCACACGATAGTAATGTAGATTCCAGCTATCAAGACTTTCGACGTCTTAACCATCCTGTGCGCTCATTGCCAGGCGATAGGTTGATTGCGGAGTGCATTTATGATAGTTCGTCACGAAAGGCAATTACACTAGGTAAGTGTTTTTTGTTTTTGTTTTTTCTTTTTTTTTTAAGACAAAACTAAAAAACAAAATAACAACATCACATGAAAGTGAATAAATATTTAAACTGTAGCATAACTCGTGTACAAGTATGTAGCAATAAATTCTAAATTGTATTTACGAGTATGTTTGTATGTATGTTTTTTTTTAATATGTATGCATGTTAAAGCCGGTATTAAATTGGCCAAGTAAAAAGTGTATATAACACAAACATACAAACAATCTAATACAATTTGGCAAAAGGTGTTGTTAAACGTGTTCGCTCAATTTAAGTAATTATGATCATTATCCTGACGTCATTTCTTCTTTTAACCAAATATGTATTATTTCTTTTTTTTTCTCACTTTGTGTATTTCACAATTTAGGTGGACTTACCATGAAAGAAGAATCATGTACAGTGTTAACGTTGTATTATCCTCGGCAAAAGAGTTTAACAACATGCCATTCATTGCCGAGTTTACCCACTGTCTTGCATTCCCTAGGCATTGAACAGTTGGCCATGTAAGTGTTCACTTCTTTTTCTTTCTCTCTCTGTCATCTTTATAAATATTCTACCATTTGCAGCAATGTAAAATCTAAGAACTTAATGTTTCTTAGTCATGTTTATCTAATTTTGTTATTAATTTTTTATTTTTTTTTTATATTTTTTTGTATTTTATATCGGCAGGAATTCAAATCCAGTTGTTATTGCTTCACCACCTGAATTGGCCGGCATGACATTAGAGACTCGTTTATTATCATACGATTGGGAAAATCAATTTGACAAATTTCAAGAAGCAACTTTACATGGCACCTTTAAACCAATATGCAGTGGAGCCCACAATAAAATTTTACCCGTAAGTATTTATATGGTAGAAAAAAAAATACAAATACAAACAATGTGGGCTTATTAAGTTTTATGCAGACTTTGTCTCAATACGTAATCACAGATGTATAGGGTATAATAAATAAGTTTGTCATTCCGTTTGAAATTACCATAATTTCTGTCGGAGAACAAAAAAGCAGATATTTAAGAATCATGTCTGTCCGTTCATTTGTCGGTTGAAATAGGGTTTATGAAGCTCTGCGATAACTCACAAATATAATATATATGTCAAACATTTGGAAATCACCGAGTTATGGGTCAAAAATTAAAAAAAAAAATTAATATAAATACGCACGCAAACATGTATATTAAGCATTGTAATGTAGATTTTTAAATGCCGAAGTATAATGGTAAAATGGTGAAGAATATAAAAGATTCGGCAGCGCCATATATAGACCCCGATCTCGTTTCTATTATGTATTTTGTTTTGTGAAAGTATGTAATTATTATATATTATAAGGCGAAACGAAATTGCAAAGTTTAATTAACTCACATACCCGTATCAATAATGATGAAGGGTACTTTTAAAAACACATACTCATCACTTATTTAGCTAATGTATAATTTTGTTTTGTTCGTTTTTTTATTTAATTCTTTTAAAGGTTTCTGAACACTTAATTGGCTACAATAAGAATATCAGCAAGACGTACAAGGAGCCAAGGCTCTGTAAGCCAAAGAGGTTATTTGTCACCGAAACGATACCTCAACTTGAATTACCGGTTTTGAGAGATCTTGAAAACAATCATATAAACGAAGCATCAATACGCAGTAGTCGTAGTTCTTTTATTGAAACGTTAGCGTTAAGCGGCTCGGAATCATCGTCTTGCAGGCAACATATTACCTGGCACAGTATACAATTGACAAGTCTGCTGTCATTGTTGTTTTTATGGTTTGCCAGATGAAACAACCACTACCACAGCAGCTATTAAAATTAAACTTTAGGTTGATTATATTTTTAGTATATATAATTTTTTGTTTTGTTTGTTCGTCCATATGATTCGTTCGTTTAATCAAACGTAAACTTAATAAGCAATATTTTGACAATGACTGTTAAAAGCAATCGCCGCATCATAAACTTACTATAATCTATGCATAAAATGTAACTTTAAACAAAAAAAACCTACTCCGTACCTACATCTCCCTCCATCTCATATGCTCCTTTTCTTTTGTTGGGTATTTTGTCAGGACTTAAAATCGATAAGCAATATATTGGTGTGCCGTAGTTATAGCTTCTTCTTTTTTTTTTTTGTTGTTTTTATTTAATTTCAATGCATAAGTATGTGTATTTATAAAATTTACATGTAAGTAGTCGCGTTACAGGTATGGATGATGAATATGAGAAAGGAGATTTTTACTGTTGAGAAAGGGGGATGTTGGAAGAGAGGAAACTATAATGATAATCATAATGATAATAGAAGTACTAACCATATTGTAGTGATGGCTAGTACTACATACACATAAGTGTTGTAGTGATAACTTGAATTATACGAAAAAAAAAAGAAAAAAAAATTAATGTTGTAGACTCATATATTGATGTTGTGCATGTCCATACATAATACGTGTTTTAAGCAATAAATGTTGTATTTTAGAGATTATTAAATATATAAAAAAAAGTAGTAGTTAGATTTAGAAAAACGATGAGAAAACAAAAACAAGCAAGAAAAGAAATACACAAAACAAAATCATTTGAAATTTATGGATTTAGGAAAGGGAAAAGAATGGAATATGAAATGATTAATGTTTTTGTTTTTAATTGAAAAAAAAGCATGTTGGTCTACCAAAGCACTGAAGCTGTTAAAGTATAAGATTTTGACGCCAGTTTGAGCTGTGATATTTTTAAGCAACACTTTTCTTAAGTGCGATAAGTGTACAAAATATAAATTAATATATAATATAATTAAAAAAAAAAATAATAATAATAATAAAAATATAACTTAATTTCATACAATACTATACATTGTAGTCTTCGATATTATGTAGTTTGTAAATCTATCTATATATTGTATAAATTAAATGTGAAATAAAAAAAAAAAAAAAGCATTACAAAATATTTAAAATATTGTTTTATTTGTTTTTATTAAGGAAGTTCATTCCAAATTAATCATCTTTACTTTTTTATCAAAGAATAATTAAAATTGAAATCGATTTCTTTTTAAAGTACACAAAAGTAAATGGTTTAATATACAATTAATAAAAATTCATTAATTATTATTATTTATATATTTATTGCAATTTAATTTACAATAAATACAAATAATGACAGGTCTGGCATCAATGACCTTGTCTTCTTTTATATACAAAATTATTTATAGATATAATTTGTTATTAAAACAAAATTATAATTTTGCGATTATATTTGGGGGGTTTTTGTTTTTATAGTCAAAATTTTAAACGGCTTCTATTAACGTTTTTTCTAAGTTAGTATTTAAAATGTAGTGTGTGAGTTTAGAGCATTGATAGACACCCATAGCATTCAGGGTACTATCTGACACAACATGAACGTCAACAAAAAACTAAACATTTCGAAATAAATACTTGAATCGCAACACTAAGATCTTAAGGAAGTAAAATTATTTAATTTCATTTCTATACAGATGGGCCAATCGATTTTTATGTCCTCTCTTTGTGCCTATCAATGTTTTAGAGTGCACTAGTTTCAGCTTAATAATTGTATATTTTGCTGTTTTATCGGCAAATTCGTTTCAAAGAATGTTGTAATGAGCCGAAGATATTACAGATAAAATATTTATAGTTCCACTTAAAATAGTTATGTTCTTTCTATATCCTCTTCTCCGCTTCCGAGGGATATGTGGAATCCTCCATCCAAAATTAAAATTTTGATAAAAACGCTCAGCTATGCCTCCAACCAGCTGATTAGAAGCTAGAGATTTATTTTTAAAAATTTTTCATTCTGGCCCACTGTCCAGTATAAGGAAATAACAGAGAATTTATACCAAAAGTCTAAAAAATTTAGACGCATAAGCGGTAAGATGTAATACAGAATATAAAAAATCGAATCAGTTTTAGCCGGTTTTTGAAAAATTTTAAATCGGTTTTTTTAAATGTTAGCTTTTTGAATAGTTTTGAATTTGAAAATTATCATAATATGTTCACCGAAGTCTTAGGTGAAAAAATAATTAATTTTTCTTATATAATAGTTTCACAAAATGAACAGTAAATAAAAAAGATGCATGTCTTTATCTAATAAATATTTCATATTAAAAGTGGAAAATATTATAGGCAAATAATTTAAGAAATCGAATGATTGGTGTTGTTAGGTGGTGAGAAGTAAGAGTTTCTGACCTCTTTCTGACCGAATGAAGCTTTTTTATTTTAAAACATATTATTGTTTTGTAATAAGTTTATAAAGCTATCCAATGAAAAATCGACAACTTTGAGTTATATTTACATGAAAAATTATTTATTTATTTATTTATTTGGTGATTTTTTTTATATTCATGAATAGTTTCTATGGTCAATGAATTAATACACGAAAAGGTTTGAAGCATGGTTCTGCAAAAAGTAACATTAAAAGTAAATTAGTAAAAACAAATAATTCATGAAATTTAATTCGTCCTTATATCAAAATATATATTTGTTCCAAATTGCATTAAGGTCTTCAAAATTAATATCTGTGCTTTTTTCGGACATTGTTAAAGCGACTAAGGAAATAATTTTGAGTAGAACGGAATACTTTAAAGTGGTGATCCGAAGATTTTTTGTGCGTGATAATAATAAGCACAAATGCATAATATCCAAGTCATGATGGTATATGATGTTTTTAACAATTGATCATCAAATTGCATTAACCACATTAAATGGATACATTACTCCAACTTTTAATATTAACAGCAAATCAACTGTTTAACCAGATTATCTAAAACTTAGAAATTTATTACCTTTTTTTTCAAATGACAAATATTCGAACTATACGAAAACCGTTTTTTGCAAAAACCCTAATGATTGATTTCCCTATTCATACCGCTCTCCGTTATATATTTTCATTTTACTCAAAACAACCTTTATATATTATATATTGCCTTTATATATTATATATATTACTACATATACATTAAAGTACAAGGCAGAAAAGTCAATAAATAAACAATCCCCCTACAAAAATATTCCTAATTTCCACTGCAGATTTAAAAAGATGTTGTTTAAAAATAATATGCATGTGACAAGTATAAAAATTAGAGATTGCGACCCAGTATTCCCGAGAAATTTGCTATTTTTCTTGTCCCGTTTTTAAATGGAAGAAAACAGGTTGAAGTTTAACATTAACTTGTATATTTGAGTAATGTTTTAAAAAGATTAATATTTATGCGAAACTAGGTTTTTTTCTCCCACAGTTCATAAATTTAATGGATTTTAAAATTAGTGCAAAAACTTTTTTCTTAACATTTTTTCCAAATACATATTTTAATTTTATCACAAATTATATTTAAATTTATTTAAAAATTATTAATCATAAATAATCGTAGAAAATTTAAAAAGGTCGCAATTTTATTATAACGAAATTTTATGATTATTTTTGCGACTCGGTTATAACTACAAATTTTTTAGCAAATTCTGATAAAAATAAGGGTAAGCTTTTTGACTCATAAGGTTTTCAAATCTATATACATCCATTTTTAGTTCTGAACTTTATTACCAATGACTAACGTGACCAGACCACACGCTTTTTAAAATTTGATCCCACATAATATAGCTTTTCCTATTCACTTTTGCTCAGAAGTGTGATATATTGAATTTTAAATATATTTACTCCATATTTTGCTCACCAAAAAGATATAATCAATAGATAAAATCACTAACTAATAATACGAATGAATTTCTTTGTACTAATCCCAATAATGTAAAATGTTAGTTTCTTTTCATAATTGTGATTGTTGTTCAACGTTCATAGTTCAAAGAAAGACGCATAAACATTACTTAGGTTTTTCACATTCTTCTACACAATTTCTTCGTCTGTTTATACTTTTTGATTATATTCGATCATATATAAACTAATCGATCTTTGAGGATAAATTCTGCTCCATTTTTATTGTTTTGCAACCTTTAAGATTTTTTTATTTTAAGATTTTTTTTGGAGCTATAACTTTGGGGCCCATTATCAAAGTTAGAGCGGTTTTTGATAACGACCCATATATTTATTTGCTTGGCTCTTGAGAACGCTACACGGGAACTTGCCATATTAAATTGAGAAATATCGCAGAGTGCTTCATCCCTGATTTTTATATGGCGAATTGCTGTTAAAAGAATGTTAACATCTTTAAACCTCCTGGAGAAACCGATATTACAAAAAAAAAAAACAAGCTTGAATGTTAATAAAAAATTGGGTAAAATTAATCAAAAAACGTCTTTTCATTTAACCGGTTTTTTGTTATTATTAGTAAAGTGGCTTTTTTGTCTTTATATATTTGTATTTCCACGCATAGATATTAATGTACGTTTTTAGGTAGCTCATCTGTGGCATTCAAAGCAAATTAGTTTAATTTAGTTTTCACGCCTATTTTAAGCATCCCTTAAACGACCAATTCTTCTAAAATAACAACATAAATATATACAACATTTAAACTGCACACGCCCACATCATTAAACTAATACTGCACAACAAATGGTGGCGTATTGCCACGACAAACACGCGTCTCATCCGTATGACACGTGTTCCGGCGACACTGGGTATTCTGCATCATAAATTGCTTGCATATTTCTCACAATTTCGGAACTCATTTAAATATGTTTTCCATTAACACCTCGTCAACTACATAAATAAATTTCACATAAAAAATATTTTTATTTTTGAAGATATGGAAACAGGAACGAAACAATTCCACTCAAATTGTATTCATACATACAAAAATGTAAATATATGTATGTATGTATACATATGTATGTTTATGTACATATTTACATATCAAATTTTATAGTATTTATTTTTGTGTATTTACTTGTGTACAATTTTATTATTTGTGCGTGTGGATTTAAATAAACTCATAAAACATACGCAATAAATATACGTCAACCTGAACCTCCGCCCTCACAAAATATTTCAGGCTGATGGGCAAAAATACACTATGTCCAAACAGCTCCATTTGTATTTTAAGATAAATAGTGTTATTAAGAAAACACGCGACAAAGGTCAACATAAAAACAACTTCAACACGTAAAGGAATTAAATATGATTAAAATCGATACCTTCATAATTTTTATACAATAACTATTTAATTTAGATTTAATTAATATTCAAATAAAATTCTATGTTGGAATCGTAAAACCCGTTAAAACAATAGAGGAGTTAAAAATATCAAATATGTGGGGAACGCAATTTCTAAAATTTTTAATATAATGGCTGAGGAGGACTTCATTGGAACCTGGATATCAAATTATAGTTAAGTCTGAGTTGAACAACTGGGAATTTTTGAATTAAGATTTAAAATAGAATTATAAATGTGTGGTTAAAAGTGTCTTCATTCCGAAAATGTTTAATTTAAGCAACAGAACATCCACAGGAATATGTTCCTTTGTATGTCATTTCAGTCAAAATCGTTCTTGTATTAAATTAAATAAAAATTATAATTTCATAATGTATATTAAATATTTTTAAATTGATCTTCAATTCTCTACCAGAGTCTTCTTTCAAAATTATGGTTTACGGTCCACTCAATTGCACATGTTCCTAATTCGTTATTATAAATGTTTTTATATATATTTTATTCATAGGATTACCCTAGAAACAATACAGTTTGGTATCGAGTACTACATATATTTATCGAGGGTTTAACTCCCATTTTGACACATAAGTCGATTTTGGTGTAACGAGTAAAGACGGCAGATTAACAAACATAAACAGTATTGTGATATGTGGGATCAAAACTCAACAGAGCCAAATGCTTTTTTTGTACATAAAAAAGTCAGCATCTAAAGCAACTTTTTTTATTCCCAAATAAAAACCGATGAAATCACGAACAGAATTCATCAAATTTAAATTCATTATTTAGTAGGCGAAGTTTTTGACGGGTACATTCTTTTTGATGGGATATGACAAAATTGGCGATTAACTGAATTTTGAAATTTAAATGTTTATAACAAAGTTGAGTACCGAAACAAATCTTCAAGACAGGTTATGTTGCTTTCTTAAAAGCTGTCATAGTTAATTTTTTTACATTTTTGAAAAAGTGAAAAAATGCAGTTTTCATCATATTTCAGAGATTCATTTTAAATAAAAAGTTTTTAAGTAAAAATTTTAAATGAAACCAACAACTTCAGGTATGTTTGTTATTATTTATTTTTTTATACCCTACACCACCAAAGGTGGTTGGGATATTATGTGTTTGTGCAAATATT
>MINK01172506.1:0-27148 GCA_001735545.1 Phormia regina
AGAGCTGAAACTGAGAATTAAACAAGTCTGGGAGGAAATTGATTCCGATCTGCTTAAAATTAATGGAATCAATGCCAGACCGTATTTTTGAAACACTCCATAACAAAGGATCATCCACACATTATTAATAATTTATGCGTGTTAGGGAGAAAAAGAGAGATCCTCTTGATGGCACCACATTGTGATTCTCTTATAAAATGTTTTCAAAAAGGAAATTATTTATATTTTCTCTTTGATCTTCGTTTATAATTTCAGAATTTTGATTAAATAGTTTTTATAATTTCTATAAAAATGTTCCCAATTAAAAACCGATCGTTAAATGTTCGAAATTAATTCGATCATGTTGTTATAACGATTGTAAATGTAGATCTAAAAAATTATGACAGAATTTCAGTAATCGAAAACATGATCAAATTAAACTCCAACAAAATATAAATTTGGCAATGAATTGTTTGGTCAATTGGGTAATCCCATTAAACTAAATTTGCGAAGAAAAAAGAAACAGTATTTCTGAAGAAAATATAAAAAAAACTAAATAAATGAAGATCAAGTGTAGATCAAGTACAGAGCGCGACAAAGAAGTATGTAATGGATTTTTTTTTATTTTGTGTATAATTTGTAATCGATAATGTTTTTGTTAACATTTTGTTGCTGTTGTTTTTGCTAATGTGTTAAGCTATTATTAGGTGTGTGTGTGTGTTAGATATTTAAACAAAAAACTACCGCTATTTGTAGGAATTTTAATGGCAATTTTTATGATCCCAGCTGGGTGAAGAAAAAAACTTTAATTTTCTATTAAAATCAGATGAGCAGCTCTATATGTAAATATTGTGGATAAAAAAAATTAATTAAATTCAAGGTGATTTTTTAATGAATAAACTAATTGCGTTATATGTTTAAGCAAGTGTTTTAAAAACAAGAGAGAGGGGAGAGAAAAAGTTATGGGAAAGATGATCTAAGAAAATAATTGATTTAAATATGATAACAAACAAAATTAGTAGCTTTTAAATAAATAGACTTTAAAGGAGAAACAAATTGGGCAATCTTAGTTCCTAAATGTTTTAATATAAAGCATTTAAATTGAAAATGATGTTATAATGATCGTTAGAATTGCGTAACGCACATTAAATTGTTTAAGCATTAAATAAGCAATAGTTTCTTGAACTTGGAAAATTCCCCTTCTTGTATTCGAATCATATTTTCTTTTTTTAGTAACTCCTACCAAAATTAACAGTTAATAAACACTTTCTTGCAACGATTAAATCCACAAAAACAAAAAAACTAAATGATTTTATAACAAATAGACTTCAGTCATGAAATGTTTGTTGTCTCTCTTTCACGTTATTCAAGTCTTGAGACATAAAGAAACCATCATCATTTTGTTTGTATTAATCGTCTAACTAATAAATTCAGCAATA
This sequence comes from Phormia regina, assembly GCA_001735545.1. Lineage (NCBI taxonomy): Eukaryota > Metazoa > Arthropoda > Insecta > Diptera > Calliphoridae > Phormia > Phormia regina. Next base: position 1,419 of record MINK01172506.1, read on the forward strand.
AATCCTAATTGTGAATGATTATGCAATCAATTGTCACCAAAGCCTAAATGCCATGTTGTAAAATTATTGCTGCTGCAATATTTGTAATAGTAGTTATTGCCTTTGTGTGGCAGCCACAAATTTCCCACATACAATAAACTAAAATAAACCTGAAAATTTGTTGACAACACAAATTCACAAACAGGAATTATTATTAGTACTTTGTGTATGTGTGTGTGTGTGTTTTTTCATATGAGATCATATGAATAGCAAGTAATTTAACAAACAACTAACATACAGGGAAGCTGAGCTGAGCATTAACAAAACATGTCCAAGGTAAGAAGGTGTTCCTGCCAGCATACCAACAACACATTGTTGTTCTTTCTATAAGACAAATATTTATTTTCAAAAAGAGTTTTTTTTTCTTTTCAATTTGATTTGATTGCATTGTAGTAGCATAACTAAGTAAAAGAAAATTACCAAAATTGTTGTTGCTTTAAATCAAATGCTTGTTTTTAATATATGCTACTACTATTACTTTGTTTAGTAAAAGATAGTCTTTTTTTATTATTTTCATAATCAACAAACTTCTCTTTATATTTTTACAAAGTTTAAGCCAATAAATCATTGTGCTACGCAGCATTAATTTAAAGAGTTTTTTCGTTTTCTGCTGCTGCTGCTGCTGTAATAGTTTTTAACGCCTGCATCTAGCAACTAACTCTAACACCAACTATCTACACACAGCGCCATTATTATCATCATCCCAGGCCTTATTATTAGTTGTATTAATTCATGTCGTCGCCGCTTTGCCATAACTTTGACACACAGTGGTACAAAAGTAAGCTAAAGTTGCGAACAAATTATAAAGTAAACGAGGTCGAGGCCATCTTACCCACAAATAATTGAAATTTTCGCCTTAAAGTATGCTTTCAAACTTCAACATTTATAAATTTACATTACAAGGCTTAATTACATGTTTGTGTGTGTATTTATCTTATTATTTTTTTTAGTTTTTGGCCCATAACTCGCTTATTTATGAACAAAAAACCGACATTTTATTAAAATATTTATGACCGTTTTGTATAAAAAATAAAAACCTTTCGCTTAAACAAGGACTTTAAAAAATACAAAATGCGTTAAAAAAGATAATTTTGGTGAAATTTTAATTTATGGCGAAAATTAAATTTTTATGTTTAATAAAAAATTGTATTTTTAGCGAAACATTTAATTTTTAGTGAATATATAATTTTCATGTGATATTAAGTTAAAACAGATATGTTTTTCTATTGGACGATCTGATTTTATGCTAAAATGTAGATTTTTTTAAAAATGTAAAATTTTAGTGAAAATGTAAATTTTCTGAAAATGCAGATATTTAGTGAAATTGCAAATATTTAGTGAAAATGTAAATTTTTAATTATACATTAATTAAAAATGTATACTCTCAGCAAAAACATAAGTGAAAAAGAGCAGAAAAAGTCATGAATTTAACATTGTTTTATTGGAAGGTCTTAGTTGTGCAATGGTTGTCATGGTTGTCATTGGTAGAATGTTCTTCTTGTTCCCTGCTTTCGAAGTACTTCTTTTAAAAATACATTTATAAACAATTTTTAACAAAAATTTCGTTTCATCCTTATCAAAATTTTAATTTTCTTATAAATTATTAACCGTTTTTCTCGCTAAATTTTAATTTATTTTCACTTTTTTGGAAGGAATTTTTAGGAACTTCCAAAAAAGTTGAAAATATGCAATTGATTTCATTTTTGATGTAGTGAAACAGTTCTTTTTTGGAGGCAGGGCTTTTATTAAAAAGATTTCTTTTTAGTGAAAATTTAATTTTTTTTTTTTTTTGAAAATTTAGATTTTTAGTGAAAATTTTGATTTTTAATGAAAATATTGATTTTTAGTGAAAATTGAGATTTTTAGTGAAAATTTAGATTTTTAGTGAAAATTTTGATTTTTAGTAAAAATTTTGATTTTTAGTGAAAATTTAGATTTTTAGTGAAAATTTTGATTTTTAGTGAAAATTTTGATTTTTAGTGAAAATTTTGATTATTAGTGAAAATTTTGATTTTTTGTGAAAATTTTGATTTTGATTGGAGGCAGGGCTTTTATTAAAAAGATTTCTTTTTTAGTGAAAATTGTTATTTTTAGTGAAAATTTTTATAAAAAGTAAGAAGATTTTTAGTAAACATTTTAGTAATAAGTGAAAACTTTGATTTTTAGTGAAAATTTTTATTTTTAGTAAAAATTTAGATTTTTAGTGAAAATTTAGATTTTTAGTGAAAATTTTGATTTTTAGTAAAAATTTTGATTTTTAGTGATAATGAATTTTCAAATATAATGAAAAATTGGAAAAATAGTGACAAACCTTAATTTTAGTGAAAAATTAAATATTTTAATGAAACATTGTAATTGTCAATGAGAATTTAATTTTTGATGGAAATGTGAATTTTTCGTGAAAAGGTAATTTTTCGAAAAAATATAGATATTTAGTAGAAAGTATGATATTTAGTGGAAAAATAAATTTTTAGTGAAAAAATTTTTATTAAAAAGATTAAAATTTTAGTGCAAATTTAATCTTAAGGGAAAAGTTAGATATTTAGTTAAAAATCTGAATTGCAGTGAATTACTGGATTTTTAGTGAAAAATCTATATTTTAGTGAAATTCTGGATTTTTGGTGAAAATGTTATTTTTATCGAAAATTTTATTTTTAATGAAATTAAATTCTAAAGAAAATACAATTTTTAGTGAAAGCAATTTTTTTGGTGAAAATAATATTTAAGTAAAAAGTAGATTTTCGGTTAAAAAAAAAAAAAAAAAAAAAATGAATTAAAGTAAAAAATATTATATTCACTAAAAATTAAGAAAATAGTGAAAAGTAAATTTTTGTTGTTCACCAATTGTTAGTGAAATATGGGATTTTTAGTAGGAAATTTTATTTTTTGTGAAAACATAGTTTGTAGTTAAAACTACATTTTTAAAGAAAATGTAGTTTTTGTTGAAAATTAAATTTTTAGTGAAAATGTAGTTTTTGTAAAAAATTAAATTTTTAGTGATTTTTTTTTTTTTTTTTTTTTGAAAATGAAATTTTTAGTGAAAATTATTTTTTTTTTATTGAAAATAAAATTTTTAGTAAAAAATTTCTCTTTAGTAGATTTTTGATCTTTAATAATAATTTTGACAACAACTATATTATAGTTTAAGTAGTTAAATATTCGTTACCGTAATCAAATTATTTTAATGATAAACATGTTATATGTTTCACACATCTACCATGATTCCATTGTTTTTTCTATTCCATTATTGTATAAAAGGCAATCATATTAATAATTGTGTTAAATATATTTCATGTTTACTGCAAAAATAATTGAGTTAGGCCAAGGAAAATTTTATTGCCCCAACATAACCTGGTTGTTAAAAATATAAATTATTATAACATTGATATGTTTTCTGCAAAATGATAATTTGTTCTTTGAGTTTTATTATAATACAATCGACCCCATATTGCTCTTAATTTTACTCTCTTTCAAGAGAATATTCTTAATATTTAAAACAGAAACTTTACTGCTATTAAATACAAATTTGTTCTAATCTATTTTTATTTTAAATATCACACAACTACATCCAATAATGCTGCAGATAATACTAATGCACTGTTCTTGCTTACATATGACATAACACCAATTTAACTTTGCTTCTAATTTACTATTACTTTTTTCTTCTTCTTACACTTTGACACCCCACTGTGCCAACACTATACAACACGAGTAGTACCCGTACATTAACATCCAATAAACATATAAAAATAGTTACAGTAGCAACAGCAACATAGTTAATAATAACAATAATTGCTATTGTTTCATTAGTTTTTTTAGGCCTTTTCTTTCACAGTTTTATTATTTGTTGGTGTTTCTGTATTCACTTTAACTAATTAATCTCCAGTTATATTCAGTATGTTTGTGGGCATATTATTCATTTAGTGTTTTAACTACTGGAGTTGTTATTGTTATTAAATTTATTATTAAAAAAATATATATTTACTTCATTTACAAGTTGCACTTACTAGCAGCATTATAACGACGAGATGGCTGTTAATTACAGTAGTTAACGGTTTTTATTAATTTTTTATTTAAACTCGTAACACGGTGTTTGTTAGTTAGTAAGTATTTGTATGTGTGTAGTGTGTGAGTATTTTTAATAATTTTTTTTTGTATTGTCGCCTATTGGTGTGTATGAGAAAATTTATGTTTTTTGCTTTTAAGTTTATTTTTATAATAAAGTTTTTAATTAATTATTAATTAGATATAAATATATTGTATTAATAATTATTAGTAACTTAATTAAGTTTAAATGAAATTGCTTACCCCTTGGGATTTTATTTTAAATGAGTTAATAGTGATTGTTTTATCACAATGACCGAGTTTGGGAAATGAAATAAACCCTACAGTTCTACTTATTTGTTTATTAATATTAATTTATATTTATTCATTATATTTCTTTAAATTTATTTTTATATTTATTTATTCATTCATTCATCTAGTGGTCCCACGACTTCTCCAGTGCACCTCGGGACTGAGTCAGCATTTCATCAGGATGGATGGCTTATTTTGTGTATATCCTCTATATGGTTTCATGCCTACGTCCTCCTATCGTGGGAGGTTCGGAACTACCGAGCATCGTTCTTTGAGAACTGTGTTTATTCCACGACTCCTTCGAGACCAACATAGTCAGAATTATGTTCTCGGATGTTACTACCTTTCCTAATTTTCTATACAACTCTGTTTTTTTTTTGTCCAGTTTTCTTTGCTCGATTATATTCATACCACTTTCACGGATTATCTGTCTGTTTATCTATCTATCTATCTATCTATCTATCTATCTATCTATCTATTTATCTATTTATTTATCTATTTATTTATCTATTTATTTATCTATTTATTTATCTATTTATTTATCTATTTATTGATTTGTTTATTTCGGAACAAACGATTTCCCCCCACAGCGTTGCCATATTTATTTTCAAGTGGCATAAATATCAAAACAAAACAAAAACTTACCTTTAAACTATTATAAGGCCTCTCCACCTTCAATTTAGCCTTAATTCCATCACGATTTTCCTGTTTTTCATCCGGTGGCAATGAAGTCATCGATAAAGAAGTTTTTATATTCGACGATGCCAAAACATTTGATAATGATGATGATGAATCATGATGATCACCACCACCGCCACCAACATGGATGCCACCGATAATATTGCTGCTGCCATTATTATTACCGTTGCCGACAAGACATTTGGAAAATTTATTACGTTTTTTCTTTAAAGATGTTGAGGCTGCATGTAATTGTATTGATTTATTTTCTGGTTTTTGAGGAGTTACAAATTGATTAGACGAAGATGATGTTGTTGCTGTTGCAGTTGATGTTGTTGTTGTTTCACATAAATTTATTGCATTTGTAGTAGTGTCTGTTGTATTTGCAGAATTTGTAGAATTATAGGAAGTAATATTTGTTGCTAGAGCACAAGATAAAGAAGAATTCGTCGTTGTATCTTTCATTATTTGTGGTTGTATTTGGATTTCTTCTAAATCTTTAGACATGGCCGCTAAATCAGTCTCTTGGTTACTGTTACTAATTGTAGTTGTATTAGTAGTAGAAGTTTCTTCTGTAGTTGTGGTTGCAATTGTATTTTTATTTTTATTTATAGTTGTATTTTCTATATTTATTACACTTTGGTTAGTGTTAGTTTCAGTAGGAGTTATTTCCTTCACTAACTCTTCTCCATTATGAGTAGTTGTAGCTGTTGTTGTTGTTGTTTCTTTTGGAATTTCTTCAATATTTGACTTTAAGGAATCCATTGTGGAATTTCTTGTTGTTGTTTTTTGTATTTAAAAAGTATTTTCCACTATAAAAGTATTATTGTTAGCATTTTACTTGGCGTTTGCTGTTTGTTTGTTTGTTTGTTTGTTGGTTTTGTTGATTGTGCAAAACTAAAATGTAAAGAAAGGAAAATATAAATTTTATTATTAAAACGGATATTACGTAATAAAATACATATAGTTTGATGGATAAAAAGAAATAAAACAGAGAAGTTGCTTGAATTTTAATTAGAATTTAGTGTTTTTTATAATCTAAGGAAATGGTGGACAAGAGAAAAGGTAAGAACATGCTAATTTCATTTTTATAAGAGGCCATTTGAAATAACACCTTTTAAAGTGATTTATCGTTAACATTAATATTCTAATTAGTTAGGACTAAGGAAAATGTTGCTGGCCTCAGTGGCTTATAAAAAAGGGCTGCTTAAAAGTTAAAGAAAATTTTTGTTAAAATACAGAAATAATGTAAAAGCTAAAGTCACACTTATAAAATATGATCGAAAATTGCAGGACCACAAAATTTTTTTTTTTTTTTTGCTATATATGAACTTGTGTTTTATAACAGGAAAATATCCTAAATTTATCAGCTGTGATATGTGCTAAAATTTCTAATTAAAATAAGAAATTTAATTTTTTTTGGTTACACAATAGTCCTCAAATTTTTGCCTAATCTGACCCTTAATTTTTTATATTAAATAAGAAAAACAAATCCAAATTTTATATTCAATCTGAGAAATTATTATTAATTTCTAAAAAGTGAAATTTTTAATCATTATTGAAGTGAAAGAAAGATATAGTCGAAGAAGCTCGATTATACGATACCTTACACCATTATATATATCAAAAATTAGGGCGGGGGTCTTCTTTTCTTTCGCACCTGTGGGCAATTGTGGAGCAATATTTGTATTAAGTGTAAAGTAAAACTCAACAATACAGAATATTACATCGATATTAAATTTATATGAAATTATTCACTTTCTGAAGGATTTCCGAATGTGGGCCTTATATGGGTGCTACGGTAAAAAATGGACCGATCTTCCTAAAAATTTTGATTTATCATTTAAATTTATTTAAAACTTATTTGTGTCGAATATTAACTTGATACTAACATTTTAATGAGATTTATGTCCCCATAAATAGATTTTCTGAAAAGGGCTTTATATAGGAGCTATGACAAATTTTGGACTATTTTTCATAACATATAAGACAGATTTAGTCTTATATGGTATTTATATATACTAAATTACATTAAAATATTGCTCTATTTAAAGGAGTTATGACCGTTGAACCCCTTTTCCGGGAGGATATACGTATGGGGCCTAGGTGAAATAATAAAGCGGTTACAACCAATTTCAATAGACTTTGTCCTTGTACTAAAAGAAACCTATGTGTCAAAATTCAAAATTTTTCATAATTATTTTCAAAATTACGATCTGTAATTTCATTACAAGATTTACATGACCGACTGGCGGACAGACATCATTAAATCGACTCTGAAAGTGATTCTGAGCCGGTGATTGATTTAAATTAAGGTGGGTCTGGTAGACCATTATTTTTGAGTTTAACAAACAGCATTACATAATACCCTCCAAACCTATGGTAGTGTAAGTGGAGTTATGATTGTTAATTATGATTGTTGATTTCAGGGAGGACACTTCTATAGGGGCTAGGGGAAATAATGAAACGATCATGACCAATTTCACTACGCTGCGTTTTTAGACTACAAGTAACTATGTGCAAATTTCACTAATAATATCAAAATTGGGACTTAAAATTTGATTGGTTTACATGGACAGACAGACGGACAGACATCATTAAATGGAGTCTGAAAGTTATTCTGAGCCTATGATTGATATAAATTACCGTAGGTTTCTTACCAATATTTTTGAGTGTTACAAACATCAGCTCAAACCCATATCAACTTCCCCACCTACGCCATAGGATAAAAAAAGGGGGAAAATTACTTTCAGGGTCCTGTGGAGGATAGGAGCATACAATATTTAATTTGGAAGAGGAACCCTCATAAACCCCTTTAGAGGGGAGCTATTAATGCTGAAAATAAGGTATCTATAACATAAAAAATTTTTCATTGCTTAACAAATTTTTTTCTTATACCATACGATTGAAATATTTATTTTCACATCTTCTTTATATCAATTTTGCCAACTTTTAGTACAGTTTTTTCTTAAGATATAAACCAACATTTTTATCTTATTTTCTTAAGTTTTTATCCAGTTAGCTAAAGAACAAATTTATCTATTAAATGGAAGAAACTAGAAGTTGATCTTCTCCGACTCTAAAAATAAATAAATTTGAATTTGAGAATTGCAAAAATTATGTTTTCTGTTTTTAGCCAAATAGGGGACCACACTATTTTTTCTCTAAAACAAATTTTTGTTTAAGAACATTTAATAATTTTATACTTTTTTGAAAATTATCTTTATGGAGTTGTTATTAGAATTAAAAACCAACTTAAATAGCGAAGAGAGTTATGTATAGATTATGCCGAATTATAGCTATTTTAAATCAAAATTTTGATTTTAGCCTATATGTTCTAAGTAAAATTCCAAAAGCTATTTCTACAAATTGAATACTGTTTTGGAAATTTTAAAGCAGGCGCGGATCCAAGGGGAGAGAGAAAGGAAATTTAGTACATATAAAAGGAAAATATATACTAAAACAGAAAATTTTCAGGAAATAGTTGAGAAAATTATTATATTTTCCTCCCCTAAAATCTTGAGTAGGATACGCGCCTGCTGTAAAGTATTTATATAATTTTAGATGAAGATCACTGATGTTACAAATACATTTTAACATCTTAATCTCTATATGTCTTGTTTCAACTCTAGAATTGCTTTTAGCTGGCAACATATATATGAGACATTAAATAAACTAAAAATGAGCTGCTAAAAACGACATCATCCCAAAAACGATGTCATCCCATTAATGTATTACTTTCTAAGAATCATTTTATTATGCCCTGCTAATACTAATGTTTATTTAAAACATAACATAATAATATTTCAAAATAGTTTTATTTATTTGTTATTATACTATTAGAGAAAACATACTACATACAGACAGACAGTTGGACAGACATAGTTACAAATGGGTTTCTTACCACAGTGTTGATCTATACAAATTTTTTTAAATGAATATTTGTTTATTTTTTTTCTCATTTTTTTTTAACTTTAAGTATGTATTTCCTTTTATTTTCTAGTAAATAACTAAATTAAATGTCTCTTTCTTCTAGTGGAATGAATTTGATAGCCGCAAAAACACTTTTTGAAATGTTTATGGTTTTAAGAAACCTAAACACTCTAAAGTTATTAAATTACGTACCACCATTACCAACACTATCAGGGCTAATATTATTACCAACGCCACCATTGTCTTCATTATTATCATGAAGTAGTAAATGTCTGTCTTTCCGTTCGTCCGTCTATCTGTTCATTTTTTTTTTTTCTTTTTAGTAGTAAATGCTTAAGACACTATGTTTAAACACTTATGACAAGCATTAAAAGGTTTTTATATACAAAAATAACTACTAGAAATATATTGACAATATACATACATATATATTAACTATCAAACCAAGACCACCACCAACTTACACCCCCCCTTTGACAGTACACTCCACGCTTGTCTTCCTCTTTGCAAGGCAAATAAAGGAATTTACATATTTTCAGTTTTATAAATTAGAAACATTTTTACACACACACAGGGGCGGATCCACGGAAAGGGAAAAAGGGAAATTTCTTTCCCCAAAATGGAAATCTTAATGCAAAATTTGTACTAAATCATAAAAATTTAGTGAAATAGTTGTGAAAATCATTTTATTTTCCTCCCCCAAAATCATGAGCTAGATCCGCGCCTGCACACACACATATATATGAGTATTGAAAATAATCGTTTAAGCTCCCTTAAATAAAATTACAAAAAAAAGAAAAAAAAAATAGTTTATTTGTTTGTAAGTATGTAACTCATGACAGCCTACACTTATAATTTAAAATATTGCAAAATTTTATTGTTTTTCATTATGGAATATTAAATTCATAAAAAGGGTTGGGTTGAGAATATTAAATGGTTTTACATCTTTAAAGACATTTAACGTCAAATTTGAATAATTAAAACTTGGAAATTCTATTTTTGGATAAAAATTACCTACGAAAAAAACACAAAATTGATTTAACACTTTATGTTTGTAAATGTTGAATAATTATAATGGCGACATAAAGATAAATTATTTACATGCGGCTTTTTTTAAAAGTAAATATTAATACTTTTAAAATAAATAGAAATATTTCTGTAAATTTATTTCTATGTTCTTCTATTTTTGTATTTAAATTCTTTTGTCGCCTTTTTATCCAAATATATTTTTCTTTAATATTTCCTCTTATAAATTATTTTTTCCCAATTCCTTGTTGAGCTACTTTTTTTCTAAATATTCATCTAATCAGTTCATAATCTTTAATTTGTCCTACTACCTCTCATTATCTTTTTGCTGTCTGTAACATAAAAATGTTTTGCAATTATCGCTGACAAACTGTTATAACAAAGTCGACCATAGTTTTAAGTTGCTATCCCATAACCTTTTTTCTTGTTGTCGTTTAAATCTTCGTTAAAGACGTTTAAAATTTAAATACAAAAATAAACCTGAGGATGAAAAACTATAGAAAAAAACGACAAAAATTAAATGCAAATTTACCTTGGCTGGCTGTTTGAATGAATGAATGAATGACTGGCTGGCGGCTACTGTGTCTCAAGAAAATTTAACAGACAACCAAACAACAATCAACCATGCAACCAATATTCATTTACCCCAAGTACTAAAAGAAATATAAGAAAAAAAAAAAAAAACAATACCCCTACAACATAAGTGAAGGTAATAGAATTGCAACATAACTTTGGTTAAATGAAAACTAAATTGAAAATATATTTGAAAAATATTTAATTTTTCTATTTTGGTTCTATAGTGCAGAAACAGGTCCAAGGTGCAAGAAAAAAGGTATTCTTCCAACTGAAAACGCTTAATGAAAAATCTAAACTAAAACATAAAATTAAAGGAAATCGAAAAGAAAGAAATTTTAAAATAAATTTTAAAATATTTAAATATTGGATTATTCCGCGCCTGTAATAATGCAAAATTAATAGTAAATTTCAACACCATAATTCTCGATATTTTAGTGCTTATAATGATGCCATATATAGGTTCCTAAGTAATCAGGATGCTTCGTAAAGTTCATTTTAACAGACACACATTTTGTATCCAATCAAAATAGACACAATTATGTATCGATATCCCAACTGTATGTGGATCTACATTGAAGGTTCGAAAAATGGGAATCAAGTAGGTTTTTTTGATTATCTTTAATGTCTCCGGATGGTTGTAGTATTCTTTACGCTCAACTCTCTGCTATTAAAAGGACGATGAATTGGCTTAAGTATTGCAGGATATCTGATAGGAATATTCGTATTGTTACTGATAGCCAACCTGCTATTAAATATCTGATCGGTGTCTACTCCATGAATGGGATGGCGAGATATTCAAATTTAACACTCATCAGGATGAAAGGACACGGGGTTCTAAGAGGCTGATTCTCTGGCGAAAAGGGGGTCAATGGTAGATGATGGTCACATTGATTTTCTGTGTGTAGTCCCCTTGGCGTTTTCTAAGCTTCATGTGAAGGGAGTGTTTCTGGACAGGACTCAAGTATTGTGGTCACAAGAAAACTTCTGCTCAGTTGCTAGAATTTTGTGGCCAAACATGGACCAAAAGTGGATTATATTCCTACTAAGTCTTAGTAGAATGCGACTCAGGAATATGATCGAGCTGCTGACTGGTCACTGTAGGTTCGGCAGGTATTCGAGTCGATTGGGACTTAGTTACAATGACTACAGTAGAAGTTGTCATAGCGTTGAGGAGGAGACGATAGTTCATCTTCTATATGGTTGCCCCGCTCTGCAGAGAGGTACGCAACGTATTTTGGGTAGGTTGAGTTTTGTTGATCTTAGAAACCTATCGGATGTGGCTTTGTAGAAGGTGGATTTGTTTATCAGAAAATTAAATTGGTTTTCGAGATGAATGTATTTGGACAATTCATTTTTTTCTTCGTCCATTTTCTGTTTGAACTAGACTTTTTTCGTCTTATTTTCCTTACTTTCCTCTTTTCTCTATTCTTGTCTATCTTCTTTCATTCTTTTCAGGGACCGAAATGAGTCTCCTTTTGGATTGGAGACAGTCTGTGCAACCTAACCTAACTATCATGGACATCAAAAGAAAAACCTGTGACTAATTACTAAAATTATGTATAATAATGACAACTTATTACCAAGTAATGAGTGTAGTAATTAGTAGTCATTACCAAAAGCCAACAAATTTTTTCTGGGAAAATTACAAAGCATTAAAAATGTTTTTAAATCTTGCCGGTTCCTACAAACTGAATAACAAAAGACGTTCAAAAGCTCTTCTATTGCTAAAATGGTTCTACCTGTAATAAAGTATTTCTTTATTTCAAAATCTCTTTAAAGTATAGTACTTAAAATTCGTCTTAATCCTACTATTTAGAAAAAATGTTATCTTAAACTATTTGTTTTTATAACAACCATTCATTCAGTCAGTCATTCATTCATTCACAAAGTTATTTTTCCATTTTTTAAACTATTTTTTTTTTTTATTTATTTGTGGTCTATTGGGTATTTGAGCAATAACAACAACAACAACACAAACCAACAAACAACAACAAAAGCAAAAACTCTTTGGCAAAAAAAACATAACAAAATAAAAAATGAATTATAACAAAACAAAAAACACACATTGGTTTAATGATTGTTAATAATAAACACATGTGTGTCCCCCAAAATGAATAAATTATTAGTTTGTTGCTGTTGGAGTTTTACATGAAACTAAACTAAAAACAAAAACAAAAAAAAATCACAAGCAATGACTCAAAATTTACAACAATTTTTCTTTTTTTTTTCAACAATTTAATGGATTTGTATTCTGGTTGTTGCCATTTTCAAATTGTATATTTTTATTTTCTTGCCACCAATGACATATGATGCATAAGGCAGGCATATGTGCTTACTTTATTATATACATATACAAGCTATTTGTTGTTAAACATACACATTTAACACATTTACTTACACACATGCCATCCATCTATAGAACATTATTTTAAATAATTTTTTTTTTTAATAAGTTTCTGTTTTTTAAGTTTCTTTTGTTTTTGTAAGGATTTTTTGTCGTTGTTGTTGTTTTTGGTGTTTGTATTAAAAGCGACATTAGCCAATAACCACAAAATAACCGTTTGTTAAACGACAACTGACAGTTAAGTCGTGTATGAGAGTTGAGTCATATTTTTTTGCCAGTTTGAAAGTCTTATCAAGATCTTATTAATTCTTGGTGTTGTTTTATTTTTGACTTTTATTAAAGACTGTGTGAGATTTTTTTTTTTTTTAATTTTATTTAATATTTTTTATGATTTTATTGCAATTAAGTCATAAATCATAGATTGTGAGAGTGTTTTTTTTTCGTTAAAGATTCGATTTCTTTTAACATTTAGAACATCAAAAAAGTAAAAAATAAAAAAAAAAAATATATAAGAATAATGAAAAAGACCTTGAAGAAATAGTTATTTAAACATTTGCCTAATATGGCGGCACGGCACAGTGGGTGATATTGAAACAAACAGTTAAATAAAAAAAAAATATGATAAAAAGTTTTCGCTTAAACAAAATTAATTAGAAAAAATGTTATATACACACTTTTCAATTACTTTTTAATTATTAATTATCAATTATTAAAGTAATCAAAATTGACGTCTGGTCCCATGATGTCGAACGAAAAATTCCTCTCGACAATTTATATGGAAAACAACAAATAAATTTAAAATTTTGTTATTGTTTTCTATACAATTTGTTGAACGAATTTTTTTATAGACATTGTGAGACAGAACTTCTTTTAAATACTTTTTAAATTGTATCAATTAAAACATTAATTAAATATAAATAAAAGTGACATTTAAAACAAATTAATAAAGCGAAATCGAGGCTATATACCAAATCTTTTATACCCTTCGCTAGCTTACCTACAAATAAAATTTGCGCCCTAAAGTATGCTTTCATATTTTCCCATTTATAAAACTACATTACAATACACAGTGGAGGCCAAAAGCGAAATAAATGGTAATAAGTGTGGAGCTTTGAAACCACTGAACGGATTTAGATAAAACTTGAAACATCGATAGAGGAGGAGTTAGACTTTCGGAATATTGTTAGATGGAGTCTATGGCTGCAGTACAGGCCCGCTACAGTGGGCCAAAGTTGACTACCTTGAGAGTGAAAAACATATCAGTGCTTATAACTTTTACAAATATTAACCTATTTGAAATATTACATACATTTTTACACGAAACTTTGCAAACACTAAATGGTCATATTATATATTATTTTAAAGGAAATTGTATCTTCTTTAAAAACATGTTAAACAATTTTTTCTTTTCTAATATTTTTAGCGCACTTTACTTAAAACAATGAGAACAATGCAAAATATCCTATTTCAAAAATTTGAGACTGAATAATTTCTAAATGCTTATAGTTATCAACATAATTTTTTGACGTCATATAAAATATTTAATGGAGAATTTATAAATGTGAAAATCAGAAAAATATATATAATTTTACTACATATTTTTAAGAGTCTAAGTTGTCATTATTGAAATTATAGGTAGTTTTCGGAAAATTTCCTCTTGGGAATAAGTTTACCGGTAGGCTGTAATCATTTTTTGCAGAACCTTTAAGAACATATTGATCTGTATAGTTTACTTCACAGATGTACCAAAATCAATTTCACAATCAATTTTTTTACAGACTCAAAAAGTTCAACTTCTCTTCCAAAATTTATAATTTTTGACGACTGCTGGACGCAGGGTGAACGTTCAAAACTTTTCAAAATTACACCCCGACCTTTTCAAAATTACACCCGACAATTTAGAGATTTTATTTTAAAAATTATAGGGCAAAATCAGAAAAATGTCAAGGTCAAAAATTTTAATTTTTTTTTTAAGTTATATTTTGAAGATAATTTTGGCCCACTGTAGCGGCGCCGGTGCTGCAGCTACAAACAATATTCTGAAAGCCTAACTCCTCATCTATCTATGTTCCAAGTTTCATCTAAATAGGTTCAGTGGTTTCAATGTTCCAGACTTATAACCATTTATTTTGCTTTTAACCCTACTGTACAATGCTAAATATAAACATGTGTGTGTATTTATATTATTAACAGATTTCTTTAGTGTATAGTCGGTGACTAGATTATTTACGAACGAATATAAAAATATTTATAACCGAGCTATATAAAATAAAAATCTTTAACCTTAAAAAGAGCTTTAAAAAAGCTTGTCTTATATCACAGTTATTGTTGAACCGATTTATATCATTGAAAAATTAAAAAAAAAAATTGGGAAACTTACTTTGCTTAAAACAAAGTCCTTTACATAACCAGAAGCTTCAGAAACTCGAAAGTTGGGTTTAAAAACTGGCCATTTTATTTATAAAGCGATCTTGTTGAATTTCAATAGCTTAGTCCTAGAAAGGATTTCCGATCATTTGTTAAATATATGTCAGTTATGGTAGGGCTTCATAAACTACATTTCAACCGACACACCGATGGACAAATATGGTGCTATATCTTACAAAGATCTAAAAAATATCAAAATTGTGGAAATTACTAAATTATATATACCCTTTATATCCCTGGTGAAGGTTTCAAAGAGTACTTTGAAAATGTATGGATCGTTTAAATCATTTGGAAGTCATAAAAAAATATTTGTGACAGATTTGTGCTAGAAAAAAGTTTGTATTTTAAATTTAGGCTTCAAATGGTTCAAAAAATAATTTTGGCCAATATCTGCGTAAATAACGGTCAATAATTCGGTTCTTTATAAACATGTTTAACTGATTTAAAAAAAACCGATATTTTAGAAATATATTCACTGAGCATTTTGTTTAAAGAACGAAATTTGTATCATATATAGAAGCTTCAAAAGGTGTAAAAAACGTTTTGGCTGATATTTCAGACACTAATGAAATTTCTTTTTTTTTTTCATTTACATAAATTTCAGAATTTTTCGTGCAATGAAGCTTATATGGGAGCTTCGAAAAATCAACAACAAAAACGATTTTTTTTTTTTTTTGTCTATATCTCGTTTATGTACAAACCAATTTTTCTCATTTTTAGTAAAATTTTTCTAAGAAATTTTCTCTATAATTTGATGTATATATAACTGATAACTAAAGCTTTCTAAAATCTGATTTCAACAGACAAACGACATCGTTATATCAACTTTTCTATTAATAGAATATCTAAAATATATATATACTGGGGTCTTAAATGATTACTGTAGAAATTATAAACCTAATAACCAACTATATATACCCTGATACTTCTCCTATATAAATAAATATCTGTCATTCGTAATTTTTGTGTTTAAACTTTTACTTTAATTTGCTAAAAAAAATGTAATTCAAATAATTTATTTATTTATAAAAATATATAAAATCATTTTAAAATAAATATTTCAATTGAATTTCTTTATCTCGAAAATATTTCTTTCTGTGTATTATTAGAATTAAAAAGAAATGATTGCCTTTCTCACAAATTATTACCTTTTACTTTCTTTCACAGTTTATTTTACTTGAATCTAAAATAAAACTTCCTCCCCTTTCCCTATTCAAATCATGTCAAGTATATGTTAATGTTAATGTTTATTACCCACATGTTTGTCATCATCATCTAATGAATTGTTAAGTGTCTTGCGACATGTTGCTCTAACTTGTTGTAGTATTTTGTCGTTATTGTCGTCTCTTAGATGTTGTTGCACTCAGTTATTGTATAAATGTTTTTTTTTTTTTTTTAATTTTAATTTAAAGCCGAAAAAAGTGTCATTAATGGCACACGAAACAAACAAAATGGCAAAAACAGTTTCGTATTCACAACATATTGTTGAAGTTAGTCTTGGGTTTTTTTCTTTTTCATTATCGACCAACTATGTTTGAGACAACAAACAATATATTCAATGTCTCAATGTTTTTCTTTAAAGTCATCAGCGCCATTAACTCGACTGACAATAACAGTAGCCAAAAAAAAAATAAAGTTTTTTATTAAATAAAATTGCTGGCATATCATTGAAAAGATTATAGACAAAATGGAAAAAAATTGTACTAAAAAAATATATTTAAATATTCATGTGCCAAAATGTAGCAGTTAACTGGAGATAAAAGCAGTGTTTTCATTAGAAAAAAATTAAAATCTTTTGCCTTTAAAAAATCAGGGCTATAATGCGGTGAATGAATATTATCAAACCAAATATCAGGTTTTAATTTTTTTAATAAAGTATATTTATTCACCGTTATGTTAGTTAAAATAATTATGAAAAATACATTGTAAAATTTTTAAAAATATAAAATATATTAAATTTTGTTTAAATTTTCCCAAAAATATTACATTTTCCTAAGAAGCAACCAGCAAAGAAATTACTTGGTTGAGGTGTCATTACGGGAAAAAGGTTAGGTTTTCAGAAGTTATAGCAAACAAATTTATTTAATAAGTGTTTCTGATATTAAACCTATTTCCTAAATCCCTTCACATCACTTTGAAAAAATTTTCACATAACTTTGTTAAAAACAAAACCAAATTTACATGATAAATTTTTTAAAGTGACGGGAAGTGTTTTACAAAATAAGGCCCTTAAATTTTCCAAAAATATCATATTTTTCCAAGTAACAACCAGATAAAAAATACATTTATTACGAAAACAATATTTTGTTTGCAGAAGTAATCGCAAACAAATTATAGTTTTTCTAAATAGTATTGTGTTTCCGATAATAAATCTTATAATTAAATTTTACTATATTATGTTTATTACAATCAAATATTTTGAATATAGTTGACTAAAACACATTACATTTTTAAAAAAGGCAAAACCCCAGCAAAAATAAACAGAAGTCATTTTTTTGGAAGTTTATTTTCACTACTTCCAAAGTATCAATAGATATATATATTCGGGATCTTAAAAAGTAATAAAAACAACATCCAAAGATATAATTAAAAATGTATTCAGAAGATCTTTTTTAAAATATTTGTTACGAAACATTATTTTTTTTAAATATTATTAGCTCATATATAAATTCCATTCAATTTCCTTGCAGTGATAAAAAGAAAAATCAAAAGAATCAGTTTTTCATAACATCGTGGACATGACTGAATATAGGGATTCAAAAAAAAGGAGAAACAGCTTCCATATGGCAAGCTATGTTAAATTCATTGGAAATGATCCGAATTTGCACTACTTCTGGATCACAAGTTCTGAATCTTAATGAATTCTCTGGATGTTCGTTTTTTGCTGGGACATAATAACGTTGCGAAAATAATATTATAATTATAAAACGTTTTATAAAAATAGATATATTACGGGAATATATTTTGTTTACGCAAATAATAAATGTTTTTTACTACTATATTATGTTCACTACAATTATTTTCATAATGCAAAGTGGACATGTTCTTCTTATATATGCAATTTAAATCATTAAAATCCACTCAAAACTTTTGGAGATATTGAAGCTTAAAGCTTTACACCATTGCTATTTTTTCGACATGAATAAATTCGCTAATTTTTCGAAATTCAAAATAAAAGAATAATAAAAATAGAGGTATTTAAAGGAACCCGATATGAGCAAGATCAGAAGACATAGAAAATATTTTTGGCAGTTCTTGATGTTATACTATTTGCTATATTATGTTCAGTACAATGTTATGTTCAGTACTATATTATGTTCACTACTATATTATGTTCACTACTATATTATGTTCACTACTACTGATTACAGAGCCTTTTTTAGTTAGTATATAACAGGCGCGGATCCACGGGGAGGGAAAAAGGAAATTTCTCTCCCCAAAATGAGAAATCTTAATGGAAAATGTGTACTAAATCATAAAATTGAAGGAAATAGTTGTGAAAGTCATTCTAGTCGAAATCTTTTGTATAATAAAGTATTTAAAAAAAATTTTAATGTTACAAATTCACATAAAAAATATATCTATAATATAGATTTGAAAAATACTATGATAAGTTTTAATCATGTTATGACAATTTCATTTTTTATAAAATATATTTATTTTTATATAATAAAATCAATAAATAATAAAATTTACGTGAATTTATGAAAAAAAAAAAAAAAATATGTTTAGTCATATTAAGATAGATTTGAAACATAATATGGTAAGTTTTGATTATGTTATGAATTTTTTATTATAAAAAGAAAAAATCAGATCACAATACAACTAAACCCAATTATTTTATAAAATTTTGGAATTAAAGAAACTTTAGAAAAGAGATTCGTACCCCCACCTTACAATATATCAAAAACTTATCACTTTTTAGGTCGATTAAATGATGTCCGTCTGGTCGACTGGGTGACTGACCATTTAAACTTTGAGATTAAAGTACAGGTCGTAATTATAAAGAGATCTTTTTACAAGGTCGAAGAAATTGGTTAAATTTCACATGGCACCAACACAAATATCTCGGAATAGAGGTTTAATGGTCATAAATGCTTTGATTAATAAATTTTTAATGAAATTCATTAAAAAAAATATATATAAAGTGTCAATCTTTGTACCATGTTTAATGAGAGTCGCTCTGTAATTCTATGGACAATTATAAAACCCTCTTTATCATTTTTTAATGAAAATAACTTTAACGCAAAAAAAACATAACAAAATGTCAATATCAAATTAATATTTAATACAAAATAAGTTGCATTTAAGTAGAAATCACGGTGTTAAATTGTATGAGGATCGCTTGATATTTTATCATAACACCCATATAAGCCCACTTTCGGGAATAACTCTAATGCGTATAATTTTAACTTTTCAATGTTATATTCTGTATTTATATATTTTACATTTAGTATAAGTATCGATCTATTGATCCAAAACTAGATAAAAATATCATGAAAGATCTGTGCCAAAATGCAATTGATCCGTTTGATGTGAGCTTTGATCGACAAACGATCTGAATATGAAATAATACTAGACCTTATATCACGCGACTAAATAAAAATGATGTATTTAGAAAATAGTGGGTGCACAATTTTTTCCAAACATTGCCTCATCTAAAGCTTTATTCATGTTTGTCAAATATTTAATGTAATTTGCGTGACCACTTGCTTTACAAAAAAAAAAAATAATTTAACGTTGTTTGATCTTCTAGATTTTTTTGTAAGAGAAAACATATTCGATAAAATGTTAGCTTTGAAAATTAAAAATACATTAGCAATGAGATGGAGAAAATATTTATATAATAATTATGTCAATTTAGTCAAATATTTGAATAGTCTGCAATTTTAGAGCTTTTTGAATCTCTCACCAGCAAAAACTTTGCTCTGCACAAATATAAACTATTTATATTTTGTCGCAATAA
The DNA here is from genome assembly GCA_001735545.1 of Phormia regina. Classification (NCBI taxonomy): domain Eukaryota; kingdom Metazoa; phylum Arthropoda; class Insecta; order Diptera; family Calliphoridae; genus Phormia; species Phormia regina. The sequence goes on from MINK01172506.1 coordinate 21,764, forward strand.
CTAGTTACTTTTGTATACTTAAAAAATATGTACCTAAATGAAAAAAAGTCTTCAGTGAGATTTGAACTTGGGAACATATCCCAGCAAAAAAAAAAGAACATCCAGAGAATTCATTAAGATCCAGAACTTGTGATCCAGAAGTAGTGCAAATTCGGATAATTTCCAATGAATTTAACATAGGCTTGTCACTCTTTTTTGATACCTATTCAATGAATATGAAGTCATGTCCACGATGTTATGAAAAACTGAGTCTTTGGATTTTTCTTTTTATCACTGTAAGGAAATTGAATGGAATTTATATATGAAGTAATAAATTTAAAAAAAAAATTAATGTTTCGTAACAAATATTTTAAAAAAGATCTTCTGAATACATTTTTAATTATATCTTTGGATGTTGTTTTTATTACTTTTTGAGATCCCGAATATATATCTATTGATACTTTGAAAGTAATGAAAATAAACTTCCAAAAAAATGACTTCTGTTTATTTTTGCTGAGATATTAAGTATTCGTTTCGATATTATTTTTAAAGTTAAAAGATATATATTTGATATTTTATTAAAAAAAGAATAAGAGCATCAGAATGGAATTGAACCAGCAACCTTCTAATTGTCAACCTGGCGCTATTGCCCACTGATCTACGTCATGGTTACTTATTCTGCTATAATACTGTTGAGTACTTATTTATATAATGAAGTGAATGCAAATAATAATGGCATCTCATTACCAAAAAGTGTACTTTAATAAGTAGTTGTCATAATGAAAACCAAAAAATATTTGCTGAGTCGATTCAGAATATTTTTACTGGAATAAGAGGTCTCAACAAATTTTTTAAATTTTTTTGCGGACTCAAAAGATGAAAAGTGGTTATATGAGGATTGAATACAATATTTCCCTAAATTATGGAAAAGATGTTATAGCTTTTCTTTAAAAAAATATTAAAATTAATATATAGACCCAACAAGAAGCTCTTATGTGTTAAAGGTGCAAATATATTCTCCAGGAAATAAATATCATAATAATTAAACATTTTCCCAAACCTTAATATAATTTAAATAATTTCTGTCCATTGTTCACTAAAATAACATTGTTAAACGAGGTCTTAATGTATTTTCATAATTAATTTAAATATTTTCTTAACCTCCAAGCGTTTATGTTCCTATTGCTTTTTATTTTATCTTTGGATGAAAAATCTTTTCCTTGATGACATTGTCACATGGCTATACGTTAATTTAGAGCAAAAATTTATTTAAAAAATATATTTCCACTTAAAAAAATAGGAGTTAAGCAAAAACTTTCGCTTCTAAAAAAAAAAAATTAAAAAAATACTTTCGTTGCCTTTAAAAGGTGCTGGCTGGCTTGCTGACTGCCTGTTTGCCTTGGTGTGCTCTGCTCTGCTTTGCTCTATTGCTCTGGAGTTGTATGTTTAAGATTAATATTGAATAACCTCTGTCTAAGCGCTAATTACTACCACTTGTAACATGTTGGTCGTTGGTTAGTTGTTTCATTGGTATGGTTACTTGTTGTTGGTTGGCACCAAATATAGACGATTCTCTGGTCCAAGTATTTTACACATTTATAAGTTTATTTATAAGTATAGATGTATGGGTATATATATGTGTGTAAAGTTAGCGGTCATGTAGCCATTTAAAGTGACTCCATAAAGGTATTAAATACACAAATATTTATTTTGGTTTTAACTTACGACAATTTTAAACAAAATTGTTTTGATTTTTTTTCTTTTGTGGCTTTTATCTTTTGGCAAATATTTCATAGTTAAGACATTTTTTTTGTATTTAATATTGGCTTATATTTTTTTGTTGCATTTTAGTAAATAAAAGAAGTTTCTATTGACAGCAAAAGAAAAAAGAAATAATCAAAGACTTTAACTCAAACTAATTTGCATTACAAATTAGAAAGTGTGTTTTACTTTTTTTTATTATTATTACTAAAGGAGATAATAACAAGGCTTTGGAAAATTTTGTGGGCCTTAATTTTTCTTCATTATTTTCCCGTTTAGTTGCTAAGTAAATGACGTTAAAGTGGCTGTTGTTTGTTTGATTGAATAAATTTAAAGTGTAAAGACTAAAAAAGTAAAGGAAAGAAATTTAAATTTAATTAGAACTTTTAAATGCAAAAAAAAAAAAAACTATAAATTAAAATCTTTAAAACTTTATTAAAGTATAAAGATCACAACTGAAGGACCAACTTGAACTCAATTACTAGACTATTATATGATAATATTTCTGTATTTTCCAGAAATTTTTGATATTACAAAATTTCCAGAAAATATTGCACTTTGATAGTCTGTTTTAATTCTTATCAAAAGCTAAAAATTTTGTTTAAATAAACTATTATTACAATCAATAAGCTTCATATAGTCGATACACAATGCACAGTGTTTCAAAAAAGTTTTCTATGGAAATAATTCTGTAACTATTGAACCGTTAAAGATATCTGAATAAAATTTCATATGCTCAGAGCTGAGGTGTTTTCGAGTTAATCTGGAGTAGTACTGGTTCCTAGTGGGTTAGGGGGGATGTGGTGTGACCCTCCAAATTTGGACATCTCGTAGTTTCATGTTGTTTTTTTTTTTTTTTTTTCTTGAAAAATCTCTAAAAATTCATTTATGATATCACAGAAAAGAAATTTTTTATATAGATAGTCTTTGTAAATCTCTACAAAAAATACATTTACTCTCTTTCGGTTTCAGAGATATTAATTTTTCGAAATAAGAGATAAAGAGATATTCATTTTTGAAATAAAGGCATAACCTGGAGGTCTTCATTGTGCTCCTCATTTTTTTTTTTAATATTCGCCAGATTCCCTACAAAATTCTTAACAATATTGCTGCAAAAATTATATAAATATCTGCGTCCCTTAAAAAGTTATATTGATCAAAAGTTGGAACTTAAAAAAAAAAAAAAAAAATCAAATTTTTTGGAGATTTTTCCAAAAAGTTGTCAATATTTATTTACAGATAAAATTAATTTTTTATTTTAAGCTTTATTATTATTTTAATATTTTTAAAAGAAATCTTAAGACAAATTTGTATAAAATGAATCCCGAAGAGCTAGGAGCTAAGGTTTGGCCACAAGCCCTATCAAAACTTCATCAATTTTTGATTTGTTTTAACAATTAGTTTTTTATTCTTTATGTTAAGTTTTCAAATTACAAAGGGATCGACTTGAAATTATTTTAATTATATATCTTCGTATGTAAGGAAAATACCCTAAAAATTATTCTTTAATGGGCACCCCCTTTAATGACAGGATGACCATTTTATTGAAAAAAGTAATTTTTTTTAATATGTTTTATACCGATTGGAATTTTGGACATTTTCTGGTAAAAAAGTGGGAGTTTTTTTTTTAAATCTCTGATTTTAATGCAAGTTTATATCTAATATACTGAAATTTTAATAATCTGGAGAAACTTGGAGAAAAAATGTGTCCACAAGCCCAATCCAAACTTTACCAATTTTGGAATTAGTTTTTGATTCTTTATGTTAAGTTTTCAAATTACAAAGCTGTGATGGAGTTTAAATTATTTTTATTATATATCTCCATATATAACACAAATACCCAAACATTATTTTTTTAGTGGGCACTCAATTTAACAACAGGTTGACCATTTAATTGAAAAAGAAAAAAAAGATTGTTTAATATGTTTTATACCGATTGGAATTTTGGACATTTTCATGTAAAAAAGTGGGAGTTTTTTTAAATGCCCTGATTTATAGACAAGTTATATATATATAACATACTGAAATTTCAATAAAATATCCTTATTGGTTTAAATGTTATCTGAGTTTAAAATTAACTTTTAGTATAAAATCTAGCAAATATTAAAAAAAATTTAGAGGCAATATTAGGCCCTCCAAGATTTTTTTTAGAGATTTACAAGGACTATATTGATAAAAAATTTCTTTTCTCTCATACAATAAATGAATTTTTAAATTTTTAACAATTTCTCACAAAAAAAAAAAAAAAAAAAAAAAAAAAAAAAACATACCCTGTATGGCCATCTTTGGACAGCCATGGTCAGTGCAACCCCCCTGATCCGCTAGGAATCTCTGCTCCTATAAATAAACTCAAAAACACTTCAGCTCCGACAATATGAAATTTTGTAGAAATTTCTCCAAGATTTCAAAAGTTACAAAATTATTACCAAACAAAGAAGCTTTATTTCTATAATAATTTGGTAACCACTGTGCGACACATATTGTCTAATAAAAATAATAAAAAAAAATTGTCTAACAATTCTTGAGTCATATTTTATTTTTAATAATAAATTTTTACCTATATCATTCGTTTCAAATACAATTTGTTCATTCATTATCACCTTCAATTAATTAAATAATTGTAGAGCGCAAAAACATAAACTTTTAGCAAATATTTAACTTTTAAATGTTTTCGTCAAATGAAAAATGAACTCAAATATTTAACAACTTTTTATTATTATTTTTGCCAATTTTTTGTTACTATCTCTTAAATTGATAATATTTTTTTTATTTTATTTCATTACTTTCAATTTATTATAAAGATAAAGTTCTTGCTATAGCTGCTTAAATTGTTAAAAATGATTTCATTTATTTATAATTCCATTTATAATTTTTCTATGAACATTAAATTCTGTTTAAATTATTAATTAGTAGTTTAAAAGCTATAGTTTTTATATGGTATAAAACTTGGAAAAAAAAATGACAAATTGTTTTTGTTATATTGACCAAATTTGGTAGTTTTTTTAATTATAGTTTATTGCGAAATGTAGTATGTATTTGTAGATTTTAGCTTATCTTAGATTACAGAAAGAAATAAAACAGTAAAGACATTAAGTTGCAGAACTGTGGACTTAACATTAAAAAATATGATAATTTATTTAACAAGTTTGTTATTACACGCCTACAAAAATTGCGTTATTGCCAAAGAAAATACAAAAAAGAACAAATTATAGTGTTTGATATTCTTTTAAAGACAAACAACTAAATTTTATATTTTTTTATTAAATAATGAAGCATTTTTTCTATTATTCTGTCGTGTAGACAATTATTGGAAGTATATCAGCTAATTGAAAATTTTATTCAAAAATACTTAATTACGTTTTTTATGAATCTCATATAAATTTTTATTAATTTTTCATTAGAGAGCTTTCCAAATTAATTATATGACAAGCTCTAAGGGTTATTCACCGAATCCAGCTCTTCAACATTATATGGGAGCAACCAATGTTTTTGGGTTGTCATTAAAGGTTGCTAATTAGCACTTTAGCACAGGTCACAGAGCTGGTGAAGTTTAGATAATAAAATCTCGGTAATTTTTTATACCCTACACCACCATGGGTGGTTGGGGTATTATGTGTTTGTGCAAATATTGTAACGCAGAGAAAA